>OY787671.1:31714331-31917496 GCA_963678985.1 Spisula subtruncata | reverse complement strand
GAGACCAACAACCCACACATCAGGACTGTGAGAGTTTATCTTTCACTTTCAAAACATTAATATAAAACAATTTGTAATAATATAAAGTATACAGTGGGGCCATCCTTAAATGAATGTTTGTTTGCTGTTACCACCCCTGTCAACAAAGACCAGCTGCATCAAAATGTTTTTAGAGTTTCAACTCCAGAATTGTTTTTTTTGCCGTGTCGTTCATGAAATCCGCTCGATAAACGTCTGTTCCTCAAAATGGCAGTGTCCATGCCTGACGACGAGTCTTTTGTAAAAATAACTTGTATCAATTTTGATTTTATTGGTATATAAACAAGAATAATTATTGTCAAATGAATGTCATGAAGCTACATAAATATTATGTATGTAATATGTATTTTAAAAACCCAAAAAAACCTGCCTGCAGCATCACCTCTTGGACCCCTGACTAGGTGACGGCAAACAAACATTCTTTTAAGGATGGCCTGGTCTGTTGATTTGTAGAAGTAAATAAAAAAGAAAATGTTAAAAAAACATTTTCTAGAAAACAAGATTTTCAAACTCTATTGACATTGAATTAGTCAAGCAAATTGATGAATACGGGGCAATTATAGTGTTAAGTAACATACATCAGCAACATATATAATCAAATCTAAAATACATTGTTTGAAATGTTTCAGATATATACGTGCAACACAAAGATAGTGCTCATAAGTATCAATCCTAACTGCCTACGTAGCTTGCTAAAAAAAACATGTAATACACAATATATATACATATACATGTATATATATATAAGGTAGAATAACCCTGAAAATGCTTTCAATTTTAAAAACAAATATTCTGATGAAAATCTAGCAATGCATCTGTAACGGCCTATCAGATGGTTGCACTCAATCACACATACATTGATTCTTTCGTTGTCATTTCTCCTTTAGAAATAACTTATTGATTTTCTCATCTCCGAAGTTAACAAATAGTTTAACACACATTGCTTGTGTTAGACTCATCCTCTGAGGTGCTTTCACATGTCGAGCCCAGGTGTCCGAATCTGGACTGTACGACCAAACTTCATCCTCCGTGGCATTGTGGTGCTCATGGCCCAAAGATAAGACTTTCTCATCAAAGTATATATAATGTCCGATAGATCGTCCACTAAGTGTACTGGAGAGTAATGTCCACTGGTTGGATATATGACTATAATACTCTATAGGTATCTGTCCATGTAAGGGTGTACCTGTACGAGGTATACCCCCCATTACATATACACGTTCACCCACTAACACCATATCATGTAGACGTCTAGCATATAACATGCCAGGTTTACTCTCATAGTGTCTCGAGGTAGTATGGAAACATATGAAGGTATTCATGGCTTGACGTTCTGGTCCCAGTAATACAACACCACCAGTCAGGTAGATTTTATCCTTGTATTTAATGGCAGCAAGGGAATGTGTAGCCGCGTGTAATGGTGGTAGATCTTCCCAAATGTTTGTTAGAACATTATAGCGCTCAACTGAGTCAAGTATTGCAAACTGGTCTGTTAAACCACCGAATACATAGAGGTATTTTCCAACAGAAACGAGAGCGAAATCCAGTCGCAATCGTCTCATTGGTCGTAATTCCTGACCGCACAAGTGACGTGGATCAAACCTAAATACAGAGCTCATCAAACTTCCTCCACCAAAGTCAACAACACGACAAATGTACGCAAAATTATCAACAACAGCAGCTCGACAATCTCGACTGCCGTTAACATCTGAGAACAATCGATAAAACAGTCGAGTTCGATTATCGTAAGCGGTGATTTGAAACGGCATGTATGAAGATCCGTAGTGCACAAATACGAGACAAGGGGTATCACTCCTGATATTAGAAATAACCTCCATGGTAGGATGGCCTTCTTTACTCTCCATATGGTACCTGAATCCCTTAGCTACGTATTGCACTCCCTGAGGACAGCGTTTTATAACATCGCTTTCCTGGATTGATGCTAATTCTAACTGAGACATGAGAGGGAATCGTATATGATTTAACGCGGATGGTCCATCTGTAGCGATCCTTGAGCCATTGTAATGAAACCACTTCTCTAGACAACGGAACAGCTTATACTCCGATGATATTCGCAAATTTTCCTTTGACAAATGTTTAACTAAAGTAACAACATTCATCTTAAGGAATTGTTGTGTCTGGCTGAAGTCAGAGAAGTTACTAAGTATCATATGATCCCAGTGTTCGATAACACGATCCAGAGAATAGGTATCAGCAATACTGAGAAAATCATCGGCATTCTCAAACGTCATCAGTGAGATAATGTAAGAACTGCAGAGATTTAATCCAGACTCCACCTGAAGATGACTTGCCGTGTTGATAATCTCTGTGAGGTTATCATAATGTAGACGCATTTCACCGCTGTAGATAAAGTCCAGAACATGCTGAAGACCATCAGCAGTTACACCTGAAATACAGGAAATTATCTGTGTTAGAAGTAATGTGATCAAACTAAAAAGTCTAATCTTAGTGGTCATGTGATTATACCTGTGTTAGAGTCATGTGATTATACCTGTGTTAGAGTCATGTGATTATACCTGTGTTAGAGTCATGTGATTATACCTGTGTTAGAGTCATGTGATTATACCTGTGTTAGAGTCATGTGATTATACCTGTGTTAGAGTCATGTGATTATACCTCTGTTAGAGTCATGTGATCAAACCTATGTCAGAGGTCACATGATCAAACTTATCATAGTGGCCATGTGATCGTACCTATGTAAGAGATCATATGATCAAACTTATCTTAGTGGTCATGTGAATATACCTATATTTTAACAAATTGTGAACCTTATGGCCTGGGATTATACCAGAGACCACTAGCACTTAAAGTGGAGAATCTACCCAAATATTGCTATCAAGAGAAACTCATGCATTATAAGGAACAGTTATAATACAAGGTGTAGTGAATAATTACTGTTCTCATTTTGTCAGTTTTCTCATCATGATTTAGATTTGTTCAATATATGTAGACCTGGCATGTATATCAGATCATATTTCAGATGTGTCATTTTCATTCCATAACCAATATCACACAAGTGAGATTAGAGGCAGTCAGTTCTTAAGTCACGTTTACTAACATAGATGTGTTAACTTCTGTACGAGTTCATCGAGTGAAGTCAGTCCTCTGTTCCATTTATGGTAATAGAAATGATACATAAAAGTATTTGAACCGACACCCAATGTGAAGCAATAAGTAGTTAAAATGATCAGAGAAAAGATCTCTTCTATTTTACTTTTAAATTAATACAAACATACTTTAAATTCTTCCTTATATTTCTAGTCATTGGGGTAGGTTCTAGTTTATTTGATACAAAGATTTTCTCAGTCCACAAAATAGCAATTTAATACAGTAACTGTGAGTCTCAGTCTGAGGCAAAATATAAACTAGAAATATATTGTTTTTCTTTTTTCTCCAGTTTTCTTGAAAGGTAGGATTTAACAAGAGATATCTGTAAAACACATATGCCCCCATGACAACGTATCTGTCCAAAATGGTAAAGGCCTCAGTGATCTATAATCTGCTGTTGATGGCCAACATGCATATAAAGTTTGAAGATCCTGTCCGGGAGCAAAGTGTTCTCGAGTTATTGAAGGAAACCATTTTGGTCTACCGCCAGATGTGCAAAGCAATAAACCCCTCATCAAAGATGTTGGGCATAATGAGTTTTAATTTGTATTTTCAAGAGAGCATTATAATCTGAAATGATTTTGTATGATTTGCTTTAGTTTTGTTTCTGTTACTTTGTTTTGAATTGATGATATTATAAATCAGAGGTAGCTGCATGGGGTGAGGAATTCCTATGTTCCTGCATGGGGTGAGGAATTCCTATGTTCCTGCATGGGGTGAGGAATTCCTATGTTCCTGCATGGGGCGAGGAATTCCTATGTTCCTGCATGGGGTGAGGAATTCCTATGTTCCTGCATGGGGTGAGGAATTCCTATGTTCCTGCATGGGGCGAGGAATTCCTATGTTCCTGCATGGGGTGAGGAATTCCTATGTTCCTGCATGGGGTGAGGAATTCCTATGTTCCTGCATGGGGTGAGGAATTCCTATGTTCAAATAGGGCTGTTTTGCCTGTGGGCATATCCGGCTTGCCCATTGGCAAGTGCATTAAGCGCCCTATTTTACCTGAACTCAAATGAATAAGACAAGACTGTTATAAACAGTTTCTGAAAATTGGAACAAATTATTGCATAAATTTACAATGTTATAGTCTAAGAGTAAACCACTCAGACCCTGCCTACTTTTTAAGTGATGTCACAAACGTTAACTGGTATGTCACATATCAAGCATCAGATAAATTATTGTGTAAACTTTTCGAAATTGTGTCATATATTTTAGACATGTATTTTAAAACATGTCACAATTGTGAGTATTTTGCTTACTGAGAAAAAAGCTACTGTTTTTAACCTGACACAAACATCTTGTTTTTCTCAATATGAGTATACAGTTTAGAAATTAATCACCATAGCAATGACAGAAGTTACTGTAACATCATTTATGAGAAAATTCAACCTAAGACATCGTAATTTTACTAATTTACACTATCCAGTTTGTAACTTAAAGATTAAACCCAAGCGTTTGATTCTCTTCTCATTACTGTCACTATTCTAAATCTTATTGTATGAAAACAATACAATGTCACTAAGCTTGGATTTCCTGGAGAACATATGAGCCCTGGTTGTTTTATAGTTGTTCTTTCAGCATACAGTCAGAAAATCAAATAATTATCAGCACAGGTGCACTTATTTATTTTTGTCCTGAAAAGCATACTTTATGGTCATTTTTGCTATAATTTAAAAAATATATATTGCATGCTTATGAAATTTTGTCTATTTCTGACATTTATTACTTCTCGATAAAACAGTGTCATTTTTGCTGGAAAATCTGCGTTTGTATTTTTTACTTAATCATAAGCAACATTTTTTTGGAGTTCAAATATTCATTTGGTCCAGAAATTAAAGATCTGTACACTTTTAGCTAAAGGTTACTCTGTGTTATATATATACGAGGGGTGATCAATATATTGAAGGACTTTTCATCTAGCAATTTCGTATTGGCAGAAAGGCTCAAAGCCATTTAACATCATTCGGAGTTAGATGTCTCCGACCGAATGCACTAATAAAATTATTTGATTCATACAAGGGGTCATTCCAAGCGTCACCGTCAGAGCAGCACATAGCTCCTTTCTGGACTGATACCCGGCCCCATGTATGAGACTGATTTTCTTTTGCTACTGAATAAGTAGTTAATAGCCAACTCTTGAATGTGAGATGGAATAAAAAGAGTATATATGCGTTATGGGAAACAAAACTGGGAAAAGGGCGGTTGGCTTTACAAAATTAGATTATTCCAATTAAGAATGAAGCACGACCTATCAGGTTTAGGACGCAATGTCGAAATAACCCTTTTGATTTGGAGTCAACCATTTAACGTTTTGTAGCCTATACTAGTCTTCGTTTTCGCCAGTTATATTTGGTTGAGATCTGTGCCTCTTATTTCGCAGAATTTAACGGAAAGCGTCCCTAATGCGGTGTTATTTGTGCTGTTTATCCTTATTTAATTGACTCAACCATTTGACAGAGACCCAACAATCACATAAACAACGGAATCATATAAAAGTGGCCAATTGGGTAGGCACAGAATCCATGCACAAGTTAGTCAAGTCACTTTTGAGATATCGCGAGGATTTTACAAGTTTCACGTTAATTTTCATAGCATGTCGTTTCTCAGAAATAACGTTACGTCCGAGATGCTCGACGGTGAGTGCTTCATCATGGCTACAAACAGTGACGTCATCAAGTAAATAATGACGTTATCATAAAGTAAAATAAACAAATCGCCAGATAATTTATTGTTCTACATCAGCTTGTAATTTCATTACTCTAGTTCCAATATTTCAAAATTGAGAAAGTCCTCGAATATATTGATCACCCCTCGTAATTGCATAAGGATAAAATTCATTATTTATTCTAAAAAGTTTTAAATATCGCAATTTTAGACATGAAAAGATATACGTTTACATCTCTTAAACTCCACGGAGTAATGATCATTTGATGAAGTTGAGACAAAATCCATGCTGACATTACAAGAAGTTTGACAAGGAAAAAGAAAATCCAAAGAGCCAATGAGATAAACAGCAAGAACGCGATCCCATTGTGCAGATTATAGCAGCTAAAATAATCATTAATCACATTCAAAACTAGAAAAACAAGATTGTGTTCAGAAAATGCTTATGTCCTGGTGGAAGCCTTGTATATAAAAACTAGCAAAGTCATTAAGTGGCCACAATTCAGTTGCAAAGTCAGATAATGTTACCTGGCATTCACCATGCAATTTGTTTATCATGGTAAGCAAGTATGCCAAGTTTGAAGTGGTAACAGACAGACAGACAAACAGACCAATGGCCATCATTTTGTTGAAATGTTGGATTATGTATAGTATTACCTAGCTTTGACATTGTGTGCAATGTGTGCAATGTAAGCTGTTGATGATGGTAAACATGTTTGCCAAGTTTAAAAGCATGATGCCTTGATGTACTTTCAAAATATTAGAGTTGTGACAAACAAACAGACAAACAGACAGAGTAATCACTATATGCTCCCGCATCAGTAGATGCTGGGCATAAAAATCTGTGAAAAATTGACAATTAGTTCGAAACAAAGACAGTAATATAACTTTTTTGGCCTTCAGGTAATTTATTACCCCAGAATGAGATCTATAGACATATAATGAAATTATCCTTTTTGTGCGGTCTAATCAAGGAATAATATGCTGATGATATTACTTCACAGTCCCATGAGTTGTATAAAAGAAACACGCTAACAGATCTGTCAGGCGGTAAATAGATATTGAATAAGTAACAAATTGGTAACATAAAAAATTTGAAACTCGCTGTATATATATATGAGCACCATAGCAACAGGAATATTTCTAGACTATATACGGACAGCTGTGACTTTGATAGAATCACTGAAGGAGCATTTATTGTCTAGTGAAACTAGTACTTCCACCCTCGTCACTTACAAAAAGATTACTTTCATTATGCCAGTCCTAGCCATTATTTCACAAATGTTTGGGCCTTAATTTCACCCTCATTAATACCCTTTGAAAAAATATACATTTTGTCCCCTTCTTTTGTCTACATAAAAAATACATTTGTCAATGTCATACATGAGATGTTGTAGCTTGTTTATAGCTTGCAACAAGAATATATTAAATAAGTAAAACATGTATGATCCCATGGCAGCCCAATACTTGGTAATGGTAAAGGTTCCAGTGGCCTTGATTGTTGACCTACAGACCTTAAAATCAGTATACTAGGTAATCTTATGTTGCTGGCCAACCTACATGTTAAGTTTGAAAATCCAAATAGCAACCACAACACAGGAGATTACCTATGGCTTGGGTGAGAAACATGGAATATTATGTCTCTGCAATTTCCAGTTCCCTAGCCAGATACATAGCAAGAAGCTCTGAATGGGTTGTGGAGAGACCCAATTATCATCATTCCATCCTAGACATGTTGTGATGGTGAGCTTATTCTGTCTATACCAAACAAAATAATGTCTTTCTTGTAACTAATGGAACAAGACTTCCGATATAAACTCTAATTTAACAAATACCCAAATCTGAGCATTACAACTTCTAAATGGTAGCCTAGATACATACCAGATGTCTCAAATTGATCCATTTCTGTGACTTGATCACTTTTCCCACTAATGCATAGACAGCACTTAAATTTGGACTAAATGGTTTTATTGACAAATTGCCTGAACACGTGCATGCCATGTGCTTTGGAAAACAGAATAAGGCCATACCAATCAGTTTCCATGTAAAGTAAAACCTGCTTAACTGATCAACTGATCAACTGTATTACGTTAACACTTTGAACCTAACACTGTATAGATCTACAACTACCTTCGAAATATGACCCCTGGACCAGTCCATATACCAAGGTTGAAACGATATTTACCGTTATTTTATGAAAAAATACGGATAGTTTTGAGAAAATCTCACTTTACTTGTACTTGGCAACGTGGCTTAGTGGATAAACTGTTCTCTTGTCAGAAATATACTTTTATATAGACCGTGGGTTCGAGTCCGCTGCTATACTCATTTACAATAATTAAATTTCTATATCAATATTTTTTTATCGTTTTACGTTTATATTTTAATTCTAAATATTTAATTAATTTTACGTTTTATAACTAATAAAACACGCTTTGTTTTCTTTACATTAATTTAGTCTGGATATTGTATTTATTGCTTCGCTGCAATCACCATTTTAAGGATTTTCAGTAGAAACGTCAGAATTAGCTAATGGTGTATGTTGTCAGTTGTCTGTGTGGTGCAGCGGTCATAGTACATCGCTACCAATCGTCTATTTTGTTCTTTCCAGTGTGAGTTCAGACCCACTAACGAACAGTTTTTTTTTATTTTAATAATAAACTTATGCTTACATTAATGCTATATGCATCCATTGTATTACCTGATTATGATCACATATCATTTAGGGCTGTAACGGTACGCTCACCTCAGGATATGATACGTACCGTCAATTTTTCTAACGGTTCGGTATATTTCGGTATGATACAATATTTTCTAACAGCAGCTTAAAAACTACAATTTTTAAGTGACAATGAATTTGTTGATTCTATAACAGCAATTATAATGTTGCTATCAACTATTGTATATGAATTTTGAAAATATGAGGCATATATTAATACAATTAAAAGGAGTGAAGAAATTTTACATAATCAGAGGACTATCAGACATTTTTGATTTCTGAATATTATTTTGCTCATGAAAAAGCTTATACCGAACCGTACCGAAATTCGCAACTCTTGTACCGTGACCGTGTGGAACTAAAGTCCGCGTTTTTTTTGTGAACCGCGGTATATCGTTACAGCCCTAATATCATTATATTTTTTCTATTCATAGTTTGCGTTATTTTTTTTTCAAATATTCATTATATCAATTATACAATGTGTCAGAATCAGTGTAAGTATCAATTGAATTACACGTTACGACGCTGAGACAACCTTATATGCAGTCTATATGTTAGCTCTTGTCAGTCTGACAACCCCCTCTCACACACTGACAAGCGAAAAGTTCAGTCCTATTTTCTTCTCATCGATACAAATCCTATGTACGTTCTCGATGAGATCTTTCGCGTTTTCGCTATATCTATGTACCAGCTATGACATATTTTTATGTGCTTTTATGCACTGAAACTTTTATAATTATGCATCTCTTTGTAAAATAGACAAGCACGAAAAATGTTTGCCAAGCAAAATTTAAAAAATATATAGTTGATGGGATTCGAACTCATTCGTTCAGTTTGGAAGTTCACATATTTACAGTAGCTTAGCCGACTGCACTATACGCTCTACTTGATATGTGAATTCTTAATGCATGATTTATTAGTAAATACACCCCTAAAACCTGGATTACTCGATAGTTAAAAGTACATTTACGCCCGAGTGCTTGTTGTAGATCTATACCAAATAAATGCAGTCAAAACATGTTCCCATTCTTTGCAAACAATAGCAATACATTCCTGTATGTCTGATCTCAAGCAATACATTCCTGTACGTCTGATCTCAAGCAATACATTCAGCTGTACGTCTGATCTCAAGCAATACATTCCTGTACGTCTGATCTCAAGCAATACATTCCTGTACGTCTGATCTCAAGCAATACATTCAGCTGTACGTCTGATCTCAAGCAATACATTCCTGTACTTCTGATCTCAAGCAATACATTCCTGTATGTCTGATCTCAAGCAATACATTCCTGTACGTCTGATCTCAAGCAATACATTCCTGTACGTCTGATTCCAAGCAATACATTTCTGTACGTCTGATCTCAAGCAATACATTCCTGTACGTCTGATCTCAAGTAATACATTCCTGTTTGTCTGATCTCAAGCAATACATTCCTGTATGTCTGATCTCAAGCAATACATTCCTGTACGTCTGATCTCAAGTAATACATTCCTGTTTGTCTGATCTCAAGCAATACACTCCTGTATGTCTGATCTCAAGTAATACATTCCTGTACGTCTGATCTCAAGCAATACATTCCTGTACGTCTGATCTCAAGTAATACATTCCTGTACGTCTGATCTCAAGCAATACATTCCTGTACGTCTGATCTCAAGTAATACATTCCTGTACGTCTGATCTCAAGCAATACATTCCTGTACGTCTGATCTCAAGCAATACATTCCTGTACGTCTGATCTCAAGCAATACATTCCTGTACGTCTGATCTCAAGCAATACATTCCTGTACGTCTGATCTCAAGCAATACATTCCTGTACGTCTGATCTCAAGCAATACATTTCTGTATGTCTGATCTCAAGCAATACATTCCTGTATGTCTGATCTCAAGCAATACATTCCTGTACGTCTGATCTCAAGCAATACATTTCTGTATGTCTGATCTCAAGCAATACATTCCTGTATGTCTGATCTCAAGCAATACATTCCTGTATGTCTGATCTCAAGCAATACATTCCTGTACGTCTGATCTCAAGCAATACATTCAGCTGTACGTCTGATCTCAAGCAATACATTTCTGTATGTCTGATCTCAAGCAATACATTCCTGTATGTCTGATTTCAAGCAATACATTCCTGTACGTCTGATCTCAAGCAATACATTCCTGTACGTCTGATCTCAAGCAATACATTCCTGTACGTCTGATCTCAAGCAATACATTCCTGTACGTCTGATCTCAAGCAATACATTCAGCTGTACGTCTGATCTCAAGCAATACATTCCTGTATGTCTGATTTCAAGCAATACATTCCTGTATGTCTGATTTCAAGCAATACATTCCTGTACGTCTGATCTCAAGCAATACATTCCTGTATGTCTGATCTCAAGCAATACATTCCTGTATGTCTGATCTCAAGCAATACATTCCTGTACGTCTGATCTCAAGCAATACATTCCTGTACGTCTGATTTCAAGCAATGATGCTTGAATAATGCTAAAATCTGCATATATTTGAGATGTAAGTAATATGAACAATCGATTGCAGCACAGCAACTTATCTATTCAATATACAATCAATATCAATCAATTTAATAAAGCTAAGCCTTGTGACATAGAGCAATGAGAATTAGATGAGAAAATCTTACATAAAACAAGACAATCTGAGGCACCTTAATTTCAAGAATTTCTGATTACATGAAAATAATTAAATACATTGATATATGCAGCTTAACTTCCAAAAAACCTAGTCTTATTGATACCTGAGTTTTAAATCAAGAATGGCAGCCACTGTAAGTTTGACATATTTATTGGTTTAATAATTTATTGGGGATTTAATATCGTGGTCAAAGTCATGGAGAAGTCATGTGAAATCTACGAAAATTGATTCCCCCATGAATACAAATGATTTTACAGTAGCCACTACACCTGTAAGTTTGTGCATCTAAAATTTCAAATAGGCACATCTGCACAAAACCAATCTATCTTTTAACAAAATCCAAACACAAATTGAATGTCAAACAGCTAAAAATGGCAAAATCAGCCTCGATGCTACATACAGTCTGCAGTCGTGAAATAAACATTGTGACCTGTGAGTTTGTGCACATAAATTGATGACATCATCAAGAGCACACATAAAATATTTTGCCAATCAAAAGCCACAAAGTAAAGCTTGATCTATTGCATCTATTGAAAAATATAAAATAAACAAAGGTCTCCGATTTTCACTCAGTAGCAGGGAATATGTAAACAGTATAACCAGTGCTCTGACAAAACGAGACTCCACAGACGCATTATTCGGCTGGCTGAATGTCTTCTAAATGATTTAAAATCACTTCGGACAGGAAAATGTTAGTTTTAGCAGCAGAGTAATAAACATTTTACTTAAATGTAGGAACTTGTAGGTGTGCTTAAAATTATAGGAATAGAGGCAATATAAAATCAAAAATTAATTTGAAAGTACTTCTTTGGAATTAAATCCCTCTTCAAAGAATCTAATCAGGGAAAATCAAGGGAAATGTCCGTACTTGGCAGTAAAAATAAAAATAGGCATTACAAACAGACATTTGTCCTACAAAAAAACCATTGGACCCAAAACTAACTCTAACCGGCCTACTTAGTAAATTTGACAATACAATGCTCAGATGGTATAGGTTTTAAACAGTCAATGTTCTCATTTCCATCACCATACTGTCAATTTTCAACATTTTTAATGTTTGGATGTGGACCAGACACGGCATTGATTTTATTGTTGCCATGGTGATTGATCAGGAGTTTACAGCAAACATATTCCCTACTATGCTACATATATCAACTTTTAAAGTCATGTATATTAGTACAGACAAAATTCAAATACATTGTTAATGACATTGGGTTGCAGTGATTTTAACATTCTTTATTAGGTACCTTCTCAATCTGAAATATGTCGCTGGTATTATATTCCATTAGCAGTATTTCAGTCATTCTGTGACTATATTAACTAGACTATATTATCTTAACAAAGGACAAGCCTGTGTCCCAGAACTAACCTGCACAGTACCGAACCAGTGTACTAAATTTCCTTGCGCCACTACTGTACAATGTAATCTACGCCACTACAATGTCAAGCAAGTCTACAAGTAATCTATTGTGCCACATACTACAAAATCAAGCAAGTCAACTAGTAATCTAGTGTGCCACTACAATGTCGAGCAAGCCTACTAGTAATCTAGGATGCAACTACAATGTCAAGCAAGTCAACTAGTAATCTAGTGTGCCACTATAATGTCGAGCAAGCATACTAGTAATCAAGGATGCAACTACAATGTCGAGCAAGCCTACTAGTAATCTAGTGTGCCACTATAATGTCGAGCAAGCCTACTAGTAATCTAGTGTGCCACTACAATGTCGAGCAAGCCTACTAGTAATCTAGTGTGCCACTACAATGTCGAGCAAGCCTACTAGTAATCTAGTGTGCCACTACAATGTCGAGCAAGCCTACTAGTAATCTAGTGTGCCACTACAATGTCGAGCAAGCCTACTAGTAATCTAGTGTGCCACTACAATGTCGAGCAAGCCTACTAGTAATCTAGTGTGCCACTACAATGTCGAGCAAGCCTACTAGTAATCTAGGATGCAACTACAATGTCGAGCAAGCCTACTAGTAATCTAGTGTGCCACTACAATGTCGAGCAAGCCTACTAGTAATCTAGTGTGCCATTACAATGTCGAGCAAGCCTACTAGTAATCTAGTGTGCCATTACAATGTCGAGCAAGCCTACTAGTAATCTAGTGTGCCACTACAATGTCAAGCAAGTCTACTGTCACTACAATGCCAAACAAGCCTACTACAGTGTGCCAAATTAAGTATTTTTTACACATAGTCTAATTTTTCCTACTCTGAATTTCCCCTATGCTTTCCTATAAATGGTTTGGTTTGTGACGCAACTTAAGTAATTACAAGTGGTTGAAAAACATATATTTTATCTTAGATTGTCTGCAGGCAATCCAGTGCTGTGGTAAACTATTTGACTGCTTTAACACAAAATTCATTTTCCCGGCTGGCAGAAGATATTTTTGTAATATGTACAGAAGATAAATCAAGCGTGATCTATATTATTGAATCACAGCAGGGACCTAGACAAATGTTGCTGACTCTGTGCGGACATGGAAAATATTAACATATCAATGCACCAGTTTCAGGCTCCCAAAGGATACATCAATCAACTTATTTATACCAACAGAATATAGATATAGGTCTTCTAGAGCGCCATACACTGTATACTCAAGACAAAGGCTGTCTATATATAAGTATGATAAACATGGAAACACAGGTTTACAAACAAAACCTGACTACTTAATCTGCCCAATCTAATTGTGCCAGCACAAACAGAAAAACAAGAAAAAACTACATGCGATCAGCAAAAGTAATCGTATCTATAAATATTTGCATTTCGTCACTAAAATACCACATAAAAACTGTTCCACCCATTAGTAGTGTGGAGAATCATGTGATCAAATTAATAATGTTTGCACTCAAAACGATTTCGTCTGCTAACGGTGAGTTTTTTCTGGATTATATCGATTGTGCATTTAATATGGTTATATAATATAGCCTAAAGAATATCCTGTATATCGACGGTGCCAAACCGAAACCCCGTAACTCAATTTTGGCGCGAAAACTCTTTTTGCAGCATCCGCATCAGCTAGATTTCCAGCGCATTTCTGTCTAGTCGACATCTAAATAGCCAATCGCGTTACTTCAATACAGTCAGGTGACTCAATACCGTATTTTTATTGGATTCAAAAAGGTTAGTCGAAAATCCCGTATATGACAGTACCAACTCCGATTTAGTACAAGTCACCATATTCTTGTACATGTCGGAGTTGATTATGGTTCCAAATACAGGGCCTTTTTTCCTTCTAAAACAGAGGCCGATCTTCGGTGACTTCCCAATTGCAAAAAGCTTCTTTTTTTCCCAATTTCTTAAAAGAATTTCCCAAAAAACCAATGCTAAATTCCCAATGTATTGAAATTTTGTACGGAACGGTTCGTACGGCACGGTGTGGCGTTTATCCATTGTTCAGTTAAAATGAAGAAAAAATATGTATCATTCGATTGGCATTACTAATCAATTAAACGAACGGCCGTCAATTTATTTTTTAAATTAATTACCAGTGCAACATCGCGGAAGTAATATTGCATTTGTTAACTACGAGCATGAAAAGAGACTCGCAAGCGGCCGCTATATTGTTTTGCAGAATGGCTTAAGTCCGCTACGGGACCGTACCGTTTGTATCCGGGCCGAAAATATGTTTGGAATATTGAAATATCAAGGCAAAAATCGTTAAAGTAATTTACAGCTCGTAGCCTCATACAAAGGAAAGATATATTATGTTTGAAAAAGAACTTTAATGAAAGAATGATAAATAAGAGAAACTCAAGTGTGACAGCTGTGGGCTATAGAGTAATGGGGCTTTTGTTGTTCATGAAAAGTTAGGACATCTTAACTTTATAATAAAACATGAAAGCCCTGTATGTTAACATGTATATTGACTGCAGTTTCCTATTTGATGAATTTTGAGTCAGACTTCCTTTTCCCAATTTGGCCGAAAATCGCGCTTGAATTTCCCAAACTGACAAGCTAAGGCCTCTTCCCAATTTTTGGAAAAAAGGCCCTGAAATATAGGATCAGGTAGGGTGTAATTTCGTTACAAGACGTCGGTATTATTCATCGGAGTAAATACGTTTTTTCGTCTCAGGAAAAGTTGTCTTGCAGTTACGATTTTGGTTTGGCACTGTCGATATGTAAGAATATCCGGCAAGTACCATTTTTGTTCTATCTTTAGCTATTTTTAATTGATGCTCGACCAAATGCATTTTTTAACTGAGTGTAATAATTTGGTCGAGCATCAGTTCACAACATCTTAATATAGAGCAAAATTGGTAATTGTCTAGTGTTCCTACATAAATGAGATATTCTTTAGGCTGTATAATATAGTCATATAAAGTGCACGATACCTATTATCAAGAAAAAAACTCACCGTTAGCGGACGAAATAGCTAATATTTTGAGAGCAAACGTTATTTGTTTTAAATCATTTGATCATATGATTCTCCACACTGATTACAGTATCATTTTAGTAATCATTTTGCAGACAAATAAATTCTAAAGTTGAACAATGGAAATTTATTTTCTTACTACTTTTCTTTCGGAATTCACGAAATTAAAACCACACAAAATTTTGTTTTTAACAAAATTAACCATTGAACTCGACTCAAATTTGGCTCGCGAATATAAACTATTTTATAGTATACAGTAAATTAGGAAGCATACATCATGTTCCAAGTCATATATAATCCAGCTGTACTTGGCGCCTACAAAGAGGCATTGATTTTTTCCTCCACAAAGTCACCTCTATATGGTCATTAATTATTTAAAAATTCTAACAATAAAAAATGATAAATAACCTTATTATAGAAATAAAAAATCTATGGAATGTGCTCTCAACTTTCCAGGACTTTATTGTTATACGTTATTGTCTATATGTCATAACTGCCTTGTAAGTACACTGAGCAGCAATGAAACACTTTATAAACTTGAATATTTCCGTAATCAAATAACTTGAAATTTTAAACCACATTTTTCCACGAGATGGTGGGTGGCTTGATATTTCCTCGCATATTAGGACAAAATTATGAAGAATATGGAGGGATTAGTTGGAAAAACACCATAGTTAGTCGAAAACATCGTGAGTATGTCAAAGGAAAACTGCAAAAATTGGTAGGTATGTCATGGGTGGGGTATCCATACAGCAAGCCAGTTAGTTACGTTGATTAAAATTATATAAGTCATTTTTCCCAAGTTTGAATGCATACACACCGGTAGGGGAAGCTGGAAGGTAAAATCACGGCCGTGCCCTTGCTATCTCCCGTGGACTTCTGGGGGTGGGGGCTGTGGATGCAACTGACTGGTGCATTATAATCACTATAATGCTTTTGAATTTCAGCATCAGTAAATGTCGGGACATAAGCATTTCATTTCAAAGTTTCTACCATCCAAGACATTCAATATTCTGACTTCATGTATACGAATGTGCACGCTTCATGTTTTATACATGAAAACTCATTTCCTTCTGATCAGTGGTGTGTGTTTAGCAACCTTTATCTGCCATTAATAGCATTTACATACTGAGTAAATAAAATGAACAAAAGTAGAACACATACTTCTACTATTGAAAGTCATTTCATTTTTCTCCCAGAAAACACAAAAATCAATTTGAGGCCGATTCTACAGTGACGAGATAAACTTCATAAAAATCGTTTTTCTCTCGAAAAAAATCCTGCAGTATGTAACTAAGATCATCTCATAACATATTTCTGTTTTCTTACTCCTAATGATAAAATGAGAAATTACCAGAGGCGTGTTGTGTTGAAACAAAACTTTCCTGAACCATGTTATCATATACTCATGTCCACAATAGCAACAAGAACTATTAATTAACCTTAGGTCTAAAAAAAATCTTATATAATAATATTAAGTATTCATCAAACTAAATATTGTGAATGGATGTAAGTAGAAGGGCAAGTGAAAAATTAAACAAGTGACTTGAAATTTAAAGCAAAATCGTATGATGCGCACATTTGCAGTAGTTCACATTAGCGCTGTACTTCCTGTGAAATGGTGTCTGTTATGAGGTTGTGATAAAATTGCTTTAGGGCATATTGAGTGCTTGATGCAAAACTATGGTATATGCCTCGATAAATTGATGAAGTTACCATAGTTTTGCACCATGACCTTGAAATGGTAGAGGCAAATCAATGATTACTTTAAGTAAATACAGCATAACTTATGATAAGTCATGTATATAGAAAATCTAGTTAGTGGTCTTATTTGACAACCCATAACTACTATCCCACCAACGATTTTTGACAGTTACGTCATTTTGTAAACAATCTATAAATAAGCAGGGTATATCCCCAAAAAGATTGAGGCTCATACTATATAAAAATATATCCTTGCCCATTCATAAATTTCAACCAATGCATGGTTCTGTTGATGCGTTTATTGACTCTCACTCAGGCCATCTAAGTTCAAAGCTTGTGATAGCCATTAAACTATAACATTTTTTTCTTGTACTTTTATAAACGAAAAATGTATACCCTTGGATAAATTGATAAGATATTCATTTAAAAAAATGATGTTTTTGCCCTATTTTTTAAAAATGTAAACCCGCGGAGTTTGTATAATTGAAAAACTCGATTAGGATAGCTGTTGGTTTCTCTTAATTCTTCAAAGACTCTCTACTATGATTTAAAGCTGGTTCTTGGCTAATAAATTAAGTCATTTGAAGTTGAGTGAAATGACAAAGGTGTTTTTACTCAAGCAGCATTCTGTACACATAATGTGTATGCGATTGCAAAAATATAAAATAAAAATAAGCATCAGTGTTCGCGTTTACCTCAATTTTTTGTGGGTCCCAGGGACCCAATGCCTTTAAAAAAGTTGGGTCCCATTACAAATTTACTGAGTCCCAATAAATTGGCACACAATCTGTCAAGATTGATATAAAATGATACTTAAATATGCTTAGAATAGTTAAATAGCAGTATATGACCTATCAACTCATTCTGAGCAAAGTTTAACAATGGTAGTAATGAAAAGTATCATTTTTATATAAATCAGTTGATGATTATGTGAAATAAAACTTCAACACCCAAAGTGCTAACTGAATGAGGAACTTTATTTAACTAGAACAGAAATCATGAATGGCATAAGCCACAAATGTTAGTGGCATTGTCAGTTATAGGTCCAGTTTAAGCTGCTTCACATACAGTCTGAATCACACAATCTAGCAGCTAGCATACTGGATCTATTTCCTTCTATCTTTTAGAGCACGGAACTTCTGAGCAGCTTGTGTGTAGTCAAATTTGGCAAAGTGGGGCCCATTGATGGTTATCTTCATAATGCTCTGTAGTGTCTCCTGGCCCAGTCTGTTTCTGGCTTTGTTTTTTGTGAGGTTTTGAGCAGAGAAACCCCTTTCGCAGGATGCACTGTTAAGAAGTACAGACAGTGCCAGTTGACCTAACACCACAAAATCTGGGTAGTCATCTTCCATATTCTGCACAACATACTGCACAAAGTCAGGGAAGTTCATATTGTTCATTTGTTTGGCATGGTGTTTGAAGGGGAGGAAGTCCCTCTGACACCTGTCTTTGTCAATCAATGCTTCACCAGCTGCATCCTCTGGCTGGTAGTGGTCAATTAGGTGTTTGAGCTCTCTACTGCCATAATCAGCTATTCCAGCATGAGCCTCTGGGTAAAGCTTCGGGGAGAAGATGGCATCAAAACTCTTCAGAACATCCATTGTATCACTGGGAAAGCGTTGTTCAAGTTTCTCAAGCAGGGTGCCCAGTAGCTGATCTGAAGAAAAAAAATGTTTATATACTAATAATAGCCAGGCCTTGTTTCTTACATTTGTTTCATCATTTGTTAATTAATAATTAATATGACTCCTGCTCAGCCTCATACTGTCATGTGTATTAATCAACTTTGAGAATAATATGTTTATTTTGTTGAAATAAATTATTCGAATTGATGACCATTCTCATCCATGATGGTTAAATTAATGCATATGAAAATGATCATCAATTTATGGCTGAGATTTACACCCACCTTTTGCTGCAATGAAGCTAGTTTCTTGGGCATCAGTAACTGTGATAGGTAGGTCCTGGTAAGTCCCTGTCTCGTTCACCTGCTGGCGCATTGCTGTGTATCTGGTCAGGGAATCTAAGTTTTGGCCAAAGGTTGTCAGGGTGTCCCTCACAGTCTCTATGCCCATCCGGACTGACCCAAAGTCAAGGCAAGCCCTCTGGAATGTCTTTGATAGTCGCGTGAACAAGGGCATAATGTCAACAAGAAGACAAGTCAGGGCAACAAACATGAACTGATCAACCTGGCGTAGGTATCCCCTGGCTTGGTCATTGTTAACAGCCTCCTCACCCAATGTAATCACTAATGCAGCCCATGATGAGTGAATTGCCGATACAGCTTGGTGCAGTGAAAGCCACCTGACAGCATGAGGCCGTTTCAGCACGATGAGACTGTCATCTTCTAGGAGTGCATACACTGCCCGCAGTCTATTGTAACGAACTGCAGAGTTGTTGAAATAGAAATACAGAGACTGCACGGTGTCCTCGTAAGTTTTAACAGCTCTGACAGAACCAGCTGCTTGGGAAACTGCCAGGGCAAGTTTATGTGCAACACAGTGAATATGTACGAGCCTGGCATTCTCACGCTTCATCCTGACTCCGACCCCTGACCTCACACCAGTCATGACCGCAGCCCCATCTGTTGCCAGACCCATCACCTTAGCTTGTGGAATATTCCATGAATCTAGCCACCCATTTATGGCATTGATTATAGTTTCAGCTTTCCCGTCCTCAACATCCAGATTTGCAGCAAAATCTACATTGATTTTCCCATCAACAATAGTTTGCACGTAGATTATAAGCTTTTTGAAAATAGCAATGTCACAACTCTCGTCTGTCAACAGCCCAATGAACTTGCTTTTCTCTATAGCACTTTTAATGTCATCGGTAATGGACCCAGCTAGACAGTGCACCATGTCAGTCACAGCCTCATGCGATAGATAGCAATTTTGAAATTTCTGACAGCCATTGCTTTTTTGAAGTTCAATCATTTGTGGATACATGTTCATTGCGATGTTGTTTTGTGCCATGAAATAAACAGTTTTTAACTGCAAACTCAGGGAATCCTCGGCCTTTTCCTCGGCAAGTTTGAACGATTTCTTAAACTGACCGCGGTTTGATTTAATTTCGAGGGCACGCCGATGACCGTCGGTAGAAATGTGTCGTACTAGCGAGCTTCGTTGGAAATCAATGCAACCACTCGTCGTGAACGTATTTTTAATCTTGGTATCAGTACAGATAAGACAGTGCATTGAAATGCTTTTATCAACAGGGTTTTCCTTCTTGACTAACCAGTCTTTGAATTGCGGATCTTTCAGCCATTGCTCTTGGAAGTTTCGATTATGCTTTACTTTCTTTCGCTCCGACGCCATAATTCAGCCTCCCGTAACTAGTAGCAACTGCAGCGGCCTCGATCTGGTCGCTTCTCCAGTAATTACCAGTCGAACACGGTAAAATTTATGCAGCGCTGTAACCCAGTCAAGCAAGTGTCCGCGTGACGTCACGATAAAATTGCATGTCGGGAGATCAAAATAAAAATAAACATGATTTTATTTATGGCGCTTCGGAGAAAAGGGGAAGAGATTTTAATTCAAGGTTTCGGGTTTGTTTAATGAAATTGTTCTACTTCTTTTTGGTAATTATAAATATTGCGTCCCACGTACGCAACGTACTCCAGAATTTTACGTTCCGCGGATTTTCGTTGCGTAAAAAGACATGTTTACGCCGTAAACGCGAACACTGAGCATATAAAGTTCTGCTGACGGGGTTCGAACTCAGCACGTTTTAACTAGAAAATCTACTAAAACTGGACTGTAATATCCTCTCGACCACGACATCAAGCAGATAATAGGTTAAGAAATATACTGATAATCCACATTTTTGCAGACGATATATAAAGTAAACATTTGATTGTAACTACAATATGACGTCACTGTCAGGTATCCCTGGTCGGACTGTAGAGAGTGTGCTGTAGTAACAATTATACTAGTTGAGTACACAAGCTATCTGCAGGGTTATCATCAAATTTAAGCTCGCATACTCGCTAATACCTTGCAGAAATTCAGAATAGCGAGTAGTAGCATATTTTAGCGAGTATGAAAACCAGAATCAAACACCAATAAAAGTCCTCCTTAACGAATTGCTTATGGTCTAATATAAATTTCAACAAAACAACATGTTTTCTGTCGCTAACTATCGGTGAAACTTGCATAGATCTACCAAGAGATAGGAGCCGGGTACCAGACTAAGGAAATCCACATTCATTCAGAATGGCTCAGCACTTTTACTTGATATAATATGACCGAGATATTGCGATTTATTTATGCTATTTGCTTTATTGGGTCGCAGAAACCCGCTAAAATACACCAACAATAATCAAGTACAAGTTTGTTACAGTTAGTAATAAATTCAATGAATCGATTTACGACTAAAAGGAGCATCAAAACATACAATAACAGCAACAAATTGAAATGTCACCTGTTTCCGCCACACCGATGAAAATCAGGGTAACAGACTTACAATTTTTCGTACCCGACATTCGCACCAAGCATAAATCGATGCATGAATGATGAAGCTTGTAGTTTTAAATGATTTAACACGTATGTGACTTTTTAGCAGTTAATTTTCGATTAAATTGGTTAATAAACTTAAATAAATTTTTTAGCTAGTAGCTTTTCCTTTAAGCTAGTGAACCCAAATGGCACAAGCTAATTTTAGCAAGTAGAAAATATCGCTAAATTCGACCCCTGGATAGCCGACTGATCTTACTCAAATGCTTCCATACTTCACACGTGACCAGGCACATAATAGTGCAGTACAATATTGGTTACCCTCACATGTGACCAGGCACATAATAGTGCAGTACAATATTATAGCATAAAAACGGTGATTTTGCTCATACTTAAACGGGGAACAAAAGGTACGTTATCGTAAAGATTCTCGCGAGCACGTGCTGTTGGTGTTCAGTTTTAAGTATGCTCATTTCATGACCCAGCCGACGTAAATAAATGATTTACAGCGTTTAATGAACTGTAATTCACATTCTATTTGTAACTACTAATCATTTTTCTATAATAGTAAAGTAATAAACGTAAACGAACCCCAATGTCACTGTTTTCTTGGTATTTGCCGATACCGGAAGTCGACGCTCATAACAAAAACTTGTATGTGACGTAACGTTTGCTAAGCGACGTCGCGTTTGTTTTCCCGACGTCGCCCAAAATGTCCCGCCAAAATGTCATAATTTAGAAAAACATACTAATAAAGCGTTGTTTTTATGCTATAATAGCGTTTACGCATGCTTTTTTGTGCTATTACATCTGCAGAGTCCCTCGGGAGTGTTGGTGCCCTCGCCCTAACGGGCTTGGGCACCAACCGTCCCTCGGGACTCTGCAGATATAATAGCACAAAAAAGCATGCGTTAACCCTACATTGGTTACCCTCACATGTGACCAGGCAATAATGCAGTACAATATTGGTTACCCTCACATGTGACCAGGCACATAATAGTGCAGTAAAATATTGGTTACCCTCACATGTGACCAGGCAATAGTACAGTACAATATTGGTTACCCTCACATGTGACCAGGCTCATAATAGTATAGTACAATATTGGTTACCCTCACATGTGACCAGGCAATAGTACAGTACAATATTGGTTACCCTCACATGTGACCAGGCTCATAATAGTACAGTAAAATATTGGTTACCCTCACATGTGACCAGGCAATAGTACAGTACAATATTGGTTACCCTCACATGTGACCAGGCACATAATAGTACAGTACAATATTGGTTACCCTCACATGTGACCAGGCAATAGTACAGTACAATATTGGTTACCCTCACATGTGACCAGGCTCATAATAGTGCAGTACAATATTGGTTACCCTCACATTTGACCAGGCTCATAATAGTGCAGTACAATATTGGTTACCCTCACATGTGACCAGGCAATAGTACAGTACAATATTGGTTACCCTCACATGTGACCAGGCAATAGTACAGTACAATATTGGTTACCCTCACATGTGACCAGGCAATAGTACAGTACAATATTGGTTACCCTCACATGTGACCAGGCAATAGTACAGTTAAATATTGGTTACCCAATATAGGTGCACATTATTTACAAAGTTTTTTAACTAGTAAGTCCAAATTGGTAACATGTGTGAATTTCGACTCCGTCTAAAAGAGAAACACAGTCATGATGTTCTGCCAGTCAGAATCATTATTTATCAGGCCTACAGGCCTCGACACTAACACTGGTCCGCTGGTCTGAGGCCAGTGAAATAAATTAAGAAGGACGAGTTAAAGTCTTCAAGGACCGGTAAGGCAGTATCTGTTTTATTTACAAATTTTATATTTCTATTCTGTCGGACCAGTGACCAAAACAGTTAGTGTCAAGCCCTGGCCTAGCATGTATTAATGTGACCAGTGACCAAAACAGTTAGTGTCAAGCCCTGGCCTAGCATGTAATAATGTGACCAGTGACCAAAACAGTTAGTGTCAAGCCCTGGCCTAGCATGTATTAATGTGACCAGTGACCAAAACAGTTAGTGTCAAGCCCTGGCCTAGCATGTATTAATGTGACCAGTGACCAAAACAGTTAGTGTCAAGCCCTGGCCTAGCATGTAATAATATGACCAGTGACCAAAACAGTTAGTGTCAAGCCCTGGCCTAGCATGTAATAATGTGACCAGTGACCAAAACAGTTAGTGTCAAGCCCTGGCCTAGCATGTATTAATGTGACCAGTGACCAAAACAGTTAGTGTCAAGCCCTGGCCTAGCATGTAATAATGTGACCAGTGACCAAAACAGTTAGTGTCAAGCCCTGGCCTAGCATGTATTAATGTGACCAGTGACCAAAACAGTTAGTGTCAAGCCCTGACCAAGCATGTATTAATGTGACCAGTGACCAAAACAGTTAGTGTCAAGCCCTGGCCTAGCATGTATTAATGTGACCAGTGACCAAAACAGTTAGTGTCAAGCCCTGGCCTAGCATGTATTAATGTGAGTTTTGACAATGTATGAATACCTTTTAAGTCCACCATATTCTGCTTGCTTTCTGTCATGAGTCCACCAAACATGACCCGGAAATAGTCACTTGTTGCCGCCAGCAGGCATTTATGTACCTGTCAACAATAGAGGGAAAAACAATCAAATAAAATATACTCAAGAAGTTTTATTATAAATATATCTAACAAAGGGAACCATAATAATATTTGATAATAATCCAATAGTACGACCAAAATATAGTCAATTCAGGAGATAAAACACTTGCATGACTCAGATTGTTAAGAAATAAAGTGGACTAATATAAATAAACACTCATATTTATTTGTATTGGCCCGACTGCTAGTTTGGTTATATTCAGACTTGATTCGTGAACTGTTAAATTTGAGAAGAAACCGTGTTGAAACTTTAATTTTACCCTTCAGTAAGAATAATAGTGTCCAACTGCTTATCAGGGTGACAGCTCTCTTAAAATTTAATCCCTGATCAACAAACCTTCTCCTCACATACCCAATAATTACTACTAGTTTTAAGAAAATGTATTACTAGTTTTCTTCAAAGGACATCAGTGTCTGTCTGGTCACTGACTTTTCAAGTACATTTTGCCCATTTTCAAGCATTAAAAATTGGGTTTATCATGGCAAAAACCAGGGTTCGAATTTAAGCTCGCATACTCGCTAATAGCTTGTAGAAATTCAGAATAGCGAGTGACATTTAAAGTCACTCGCATATTTTAGCGAGTATGAAAACGAGGAGCAAACACCAATAAAAGTCCACCTTAACGAATTGCTTATGGTCAAATATAAATTTCAACAAAACAACGTGTTTTCTGTCGCTAACTATCGGTGAAACTTGCATTGAACTGTCAAAGAGTAAACAGGAATCCACATTCGGAATAGCTTGGCACTTTTATTGATATACTATGACCGAGATATTGCGATTCGGCCCTTGCGATTTATTTATGCCATTTGCTTTATCGGATCGCAGATATCCGCTAAAATACACCAACAATCATCAAGTACAAGTTAGTTACAGTTAGTAATAAATTCAATGAATCGATTTACGGCTAAGAGGAGCATCAAAACATGCAATAATGGCAACAAATTGAAATGTCACCTGTTTCCGCGACACCGATGGAAATTGACGTAACGGACATACAATTTTCGTACCCGACATTCGCACCAAGCATATTAAATCGATGCATGAATGATGAAGCTTTAAGTTTTAAATGATTTAACACGTATATGTGAACTGCAGTTTCCTTTCTGATATATCTCGATTTTTTGTTTATCTGTTTCATGCTTCAGGCATAGTGATCAAGGCAAAGCACTTTGTAGCAGTTAATTTTCAATTAAATTGGTTAATAAATTTTTTAGCTAGTAAATTCCTTTTAGCTAGTGAACCCAAATGGCACAAGCTAATTTTAGCTAGTAGAAAATATCGCTAAATTCGACCCCTGGCAAAAACGTGCAATTTTAAATAAGGATTTAAATAATGATTGAAGCTGGAACAATGAGAAGCTCAATAACATCACAATTATTGGTTCTTGTAAGAATGAGGATTATGATGACATAATACAGTGGCATGTTTTGATTACAGTTGATTTCCTGTCATTCTATCTCCATTTTTGAACTGTTATGTTTAAGTCTGTTTTTAGATAGCAGCTGAGCAATTCCCAGACTAACAAAACAATTAAGATTCTTTCAAAATTCAAGTACTTTAAAGGAAGTTTTTGCTGATGCAAATCCTGTGTGAGCCCTGGTTCAGTAAGAGACGCATATGGCAAGTTATTGTCATTGATTAACAGGGCTCTAGGCTACCTATTTTCTCAAAGGACTACCTAGGTATCCAAGCTGGGTATCCCGTCGGGCTATCTCAAAATTGACCCATCGTTTGACCAATTAACGTAAATTAAATAATTAAAACAACCGTTTGCAAATGCAAAACGAAACCAGAAATTGCGTCTTTCCTCTAATTAAATATGCGTTGAGTCGCTAATGATCTTAGCAGACATCGCCAAATGCGGTCTTCTCGGCATATTTGGTGGAAGGTACGACAGAATGTAGGGCTGTGATGGTCCTTCTGTCTGACGCATTTTTGCCTTAAGTTTAGCCAAAAATCAGCAAAGAAGTATGTGAAGAACTTCCGGAAGTTTACAATAGAAACAATTAGTTTGCGCGTGCGCATCAACGCACGCCTATTTTTAGAAACGTGGTTTATTATAACAGCGACTACGATTGGTTCAGCGCGTCCATGTGGTTTAATTAAGGTCAACGGGCACATGTTGCATGTAAACAAGACGGCAAATTGTCTGAGATCTGCCGTGGACAGAAATAATCCCAGGGATGACTGGTTTAATATTGTTTGATCGGAACGATTTGTTTTATGTATTTTGGTAATATTTTACCGATATCCATTGATTCCTGCTCGATTTTAGCCTGTATATTAAGTAATTTAATGCTTTTCATGATAAAGCATTCGTCCCCAACTATTTTCGTACCCGATGTAAAAAAATACGTAGACATCATAATCATTTCAAACATTCCTATTTTGACCAATCTTATTAGTTTTAATTTTGAAGATAAGAAAATCACATCCTTCTGGACACCATACCGTGAATTTGACAGGTGTGTAGGACATTTTAATCATGTACCAAACGCCCCTTTGTGGCAAAGGGTAGCATACCATACACTGTCTGTTTATACGGGTGGGGGGTTTGTATTCTAGTACAATTTAAAGACATGGAATAAATGAGTCGACAAAAATGTTTTATGTACTAACATGAGGACTACCTATATTTTGCAAGGACTACCTCATTTTCTATGCTGGTAGTCCTGCGGGCTACCTCCTGAAAAAGTTAGTGTCAAGCCCTGATTAATATTGCTTACAACTGATATTGAGTATGAGTAAAAATATGAAGAGTTATCATCTTAATATGCTAAATTGTCTGGAGGCATATTATGAATAATTAATCTCTTGAGTTAGTTAGGCATGATTTGAGACAAATGAGGAGATATATCGCTGGCTTAGAATAAGAAGGTCGTAAGTATAAAATCGATATTTTGAGAAAACAAGAAAAAATTTGTCTGAAAACTAAAATTTCGGACTTCAGTTTGGTCAACATGACAAGTTCCGGTTTTCATGCAAACAGGCTTAGAAGAAGCACCATTTATAATGAATATTTCAAATATGTACGAGTCTTATAATGGCGTAAGTTGCAGTTACCACCTTCTCATTCTAAGCCAGTGATATGTCAAGAATTCTAAAGGCTAAATATTATTTAGAGAAAGAATAAACAAATTAATAAGAAAACCTAAACTGTTTGGAGTGCACATGACACACATATCTTAGAACATTTGTGCTTCCATTAGTATTATCTTAAAACAGCATCCAGGTCAAGACAAAATAAATGACAGTAGTTTAAAGGGACTCAACTCATGTTGGTAAATTGCAAAATTTATCAAAAAGCTCTCTTAAAATCACATTTGTTTGGCTTGACCTACCTAGTACATTTATATACGAATCTAGACTTATTCATATAGAAAAAAAATAATTGCATAACATCGGTGAAATAAAATAAGTTGTTTAGACGTTTGATTTTGAATTGAGAAGTGTTTGATCTGTGCCTGTCACGTTGTCATTTACGTCAAAATGTCGATGAATTTACACAAGGAAATTCATACAACTATTAAATTTTGCACTTGTCTTGGAAATACACAACGAACACACATACGCTGCTAATGAGAGCAAACGGAGAACATACAGTATTCAGTGTCCATGTGTTTTAGTGACAAAAGCACAGTTCTGAAGAGCAGCATGGTATTAAAAATGATAGAGGGATCAAACGAAATTGGCAAATGTAGGGACGTTTGAGGAAACGCCAGTCAAAATTTGTGAAGCGTTTCAATTTAGCATATAACCATTAAGTTCAGCTTAGTACTTAACTTTGAATACATACAATGTTGTAGTAGATATATTTAATAATATAAAACTTAAATATTTGTGTTCAATTCCATATTAATGACGTAATTCCATTTCGGGTTTACCATTTGAAAAATAGCAAAACGTCAATAACGTCGCTGACGTCAGAATATATTTGCGTTGTGTGGTGGTTGCGGTAAGGTGATAGTTTTGTTTTATCCATATCTTCTGTAAAAATGCGTCGATTCCTGCAATATTTTCTGCACTTGTGTCCGAAAGGCTGTAGTTTAGTGTGATATAATTAGTTATTATCTGTGTCAATGTGTATTAAAATGACGAGTCCAGTCCACGAATTTATTGAATGACCCTCGTATTCGTAAAACATAGTGTACCAGGGTTGTCATTAGGAGGCTGGAGGCTAATTTGACAGCCTCAAATGATATTTGGGCCGCCTAAAATTGACCCCCAGCTGCCTTCCATCTTCAGTGCTCAGGTACCTTGGCCTCCTCAAATGTAGAAAAAGCCTCCTACATGAAATCCTAGTGAAAACCCTGGTTTAGTGATTTGTAAAACATAGTTTAGTGATTAAAATGTCTTCAAAAACTTTTTTAACATTGAAATGGAGTTAAGTCCCTTTAAAATAATATTATTTTGGAAGCAAAATATATACATGTAGTATATGACTTACCTCAAATACCCTGCCATCAGCGGACACTTTGAAATCACATAGCTCTGACCTTTCTCGTAACTTACTGAGATTTTGTAACACAAGGTTTCCATAGTTGTCTGCTTTCACTTTTTGAGCATCTCGACCGTCACTCATTGTTTACAATCACACAATGCTTCTCCATACCTGACCAAAAAAGACTATAATAAATAAACACATAAAGCCCCAGAGGATACCTTGTCCATAAAACTAGTTAAGTCAATCAGGCACTGGCTGCCAAACTTCTGTTAAAATGGTGGATATAGTGTATGTTACATGGCTTTGGAAATGTAACTTCAACAGTAAAGTATTAATGATGGACAATAGGCATAATAGATCACGATTTGATGCATACCAGTCATTTTTTAGTTTGGTGTATTTCATTATGAGTATAATGATACTCTTCACCAGCAGCTTAAATGCTGATAGTGTCAAAACAAGAGTACAAGAACAAGGAGTTGAATTGATTACCAACCAATCCCCCCCAAAATATGTCTTACAAAAGATGTGCAGTAACATATTTCGATAAAACGTACCCAGTTGCAAACACCCCATGACAATTACGAAACATTGGACAGGCAGTTGGGACAGGCAGTCGGGACAGCAAGGTGATTTGCACGAGACTGAGACTGAAATTGTCGGACCAGTCCAACATCTATCAGGAAGTCTGGTTGCTGACCAGTCTCCATGTAAAGTTTGTGTGGAGTTATTATTAAACGGAAACCATTTGGTCTACTGACTGACCGACAGACAGACATGAGCAAATCAACATAGCCCTCCTGATAATTATTTAGAAAACCAACAGATATAATCAGTGTCAACAAAAATACTTCAACCATTAACGCAAATGCTGCTCATTGACATTTGATGAGGGCAAGGAAGCGTGCATTACAAATGTCTGAAGAGTGACCTTTGAACTTTTGGCATTAAATCACATAGGATTGAGTTTTCAAGTTTCAAATTACATAAATAATTCTAAAGGTACACTAAAAAGGACCCGTTTGACATAAAAAGAGCAATCTGTAACAAATTTGCGATAAAAATGAATTATTAAATTTTTAGAAACACACTAGATTGTGTTACCACTACCTGCTTCACAACATAGATACAGTAGTAGGTACAAGGCTATGTAAATTTGGAATTTAATTCAGGACAGTTCATTTTAATGATTGTCTTTTCTTGGAATGCATTTGTATCATAGACATATTCGCAACCTTGCTATGTTGTCACTGAATTTGGTGCTAGATTTAATATTTGTTTAAGTCATTCCGCGGGCAACAAAAAAGAAGTAGCTTAATTTAAATAAAGCATTGATTCCCGATTTAAATTGATGATGTCCCATCTCCAGGGGTATTCTGACTGTTAGCATTTTCTCCAAGGTGGGGATTAATCATTTAGACATCAAATAACTAAAAATGTCTAATTACCTCTGGTTCATCCACCACAATACATAGGGAAATACAGGGGTGAAGAAATCGCTTCATGTAGCCAGATAATCTTCAAAGTCAAATATGCAGTTGCTTTGAAATCTCACTTTAGAGTTAAAGAAGAAAATGACAAAGTGTAATCGTCAAGCATGTTCACTTATCATATTTTTTTCTGTCTACTGGCAGGAGTCCTAGTTCCAGACACTTTTGGCATATTTTTAAACAATACTCGGAAAATATGTAAATCTAATTCTTGAAATTTAACCTGAACCAAGCTAGGTTCGTCTCTGAACTGTAGAGCTAATTTGTTTAATTCTGAAACAAAGTCAAGTGGGTTTTAATGGGCCTATAAAGGGGTCACTTTATCACCTATTTCTTAAGCCTAACAGGTCCTAATATCCGGACAGCGTGATATTACGTTTTTAATATACATTTTACTTCTAAATATTGTTAAATAATATTTTTAAGGGATAGAACTGACGTGCATTCAAAATACATAACTTGTAGGGGTTATCTCCTTTGAGTCTTGAAAAAATCGATTTCAACTTTGTCAAGGCAAAATTTAATACCAACGCTGTCTGTAGCGGGCATTTTGGATACAATATTTTCGTGATAACAAACAACTTGTTAGCCCCCCTGCATGTAAACAAGCTTTGCGAGTGCAGACGAAAATAAATTCAGCTTTTCTTGTTTAATATTTAAGTTAAATCGTTGTAACTTTGCAGTATTGTCAAAAACCAAATGTCTAAATGATTGACAACGAATGATTAAAATTATTAGCCGCAATAAAGCTTTTTTTAAGACCGTCCAGATTTAAAAGGCGTCCGGCTTTAAAGGATTGGAGCCAGTACTGGCTCATTTCTACACCACTGACAGGGTTCTCAATAAGGGTAATTATACATAATCAGTAGGGTGTCAGGTGTTTTCGACATCTGAATATTATTTTGCTCATAAAAAAGCTTATACCAAACTAAACCGAAATTTAGAAATCTTGTATAGCTAGTTTGCAATAGAAAAATTATCGTGTTTTTTAAAGATTTCTAAAAATCTATTCATCAGATTTTGGTAAAAAATTGCACAGAACTACATAACTTCCTACCTAGTCTCATTTTGAATTTCATAACTTTTAGTCACAAATTAAAAGACATTTATTCTTTACAAAGACCTAAATTACACAGATTGGAACAATTCTCACGATATCTCGTGGCAGGTCTCTGAAATCTCGCGAAATCTCGTCCATTTTTAATACCTTATATCTCCAGTTCAAATATACTTACGAAAAAAAAAAATAAGTCTATGCAATAGATATATATTATTCAACTTTCAAATGATACCTCATTAATTGAAATAGGTCAAGGAATAAAACAATAGACCCCGAAGAGCCAGACCTACCCTCATTTTCATCAAATTAATGTAAATTTCAAGTTTATCAGAAAATACTTGATTTGTCTCATTCAAATCCTAATTTTCTGTATTCTATGAAAGGTAGACAAAATTGAGTTACTTCATGTAGAAAAAGAAACTTAGCTCTTCAACATGATACATTGCCCATTAAAAAAGGATGACTAAAAAAAGTTTTAAGCACAATCACTGAATCTGCTGCATGTTATTTTGCGTTTTCTCTAAATTTTAGTGGAGTGTCCAATCTGTGTAATTTAGGTCTTTGTTCTTTATTACATATTGAAATTACATGCATATTTACAGTTTAACGCAGGGAGGTAATCTGGTATTCCATTGATGATTTACTATCAATTATTTAACCGTTACAATCCGTGATCAGCAGGATTGAGATTGCTGTTATAAAGACAAGTCTTGAGAGGCCCTTGAGATTCGGTTTATTTAGGTGTGTCGCTTGTAAACAATGTACAGCAATAACATGTACTTCGTCATATTCACAGACGAGCCTCGCATGTGTTAAATTATTGCAAATACGTGAATTTATCGTTATGCGTATCACATGACCGTAAATTGGCTGTTGCAAGTATCAAGTCTTCTAACTTGATTTTTCATACAAAACTACAAAAATGTTACATAGAACTTATGAACAAAACTTTTTTAACTCATTTCTGATCTTGCTGAAATTTCAGTGTGTATTAGGTAGATATATTTCATTTATTCGTGCAAAATTTCATACTTGAAGGTGTATTAGTAATTACAGAGAAATATTTAAAAAGACGATTTTTTTCTATCGCAAACTAGCTACAAGGCCTTTTTTCCTTCTAAAATAGAGGCCGATCTTCGGTGACTTCCCAATCGCAAAAAGCTTCTTTTTTTCCCAATTTCGTAAAAGAATTTCCCAAAAAACCAATGCTAAATTCCCATTGTATTGAATTTTCGTACGGAACGGTTCGTACGGAACGATATGGTGTTTATCCATTGTTCAGTTAAACTGAAGAAAAAATATGTATCATTCGATTGGCATTACTAATCAATTAAATCAACGGCCGTCAATTTATTTTTTTAATTAATTACGAGTGCGACATCGCGGAAGCAATATTGCATTTGTTATCTACGAGTGTGGAAAGCGACTCGAAGACACGGCCGCCATATTGTTATGCAGCATGGCTAAAGTCCGGTACGGGACCCGTACCGTTCGTATCCGGGCCGAAAATACAAAAATCGTAAAATTAATTGACAGATCATAGCCCCATACAATTGAAATGTATATTATGTTTGAAAAGAACTTTACAGAAAGAATGATAAATAAGAGAAACTAAAGGTGACAGTTGTGGGCTATAATGGGGCTTTTGTTGTTCATGAAAAGTTAGGACTTCTTAACTTTATAATAGAACATGAAAGCCCTGGATAATTTAACATGTATGTAGACTGCAGTTTCTTTTTTTATGTATCTTGAGTTAGACTTCCTTTTCCCAATTTGGCCGAAAATCGTGCTTTAATTTCCCAAACTGACAGGCTAAGGCCTCTTCCCAATTTTTGGAAAAAAGGCCCTGGGAAGGGACCGTGTATGCAACTGACTACACACAGTAGTTAAATCGAATACACACTGCTACAATAAGGAATGGTTTAACCAAACTGGTAACCATGCTAGTTTAAACACCAGTGTTGGCATAACGGACGGTCGATTGAGTAACGGACAGGACGGCGGGAAATACCGAGAAAATACCGGAAAATACTGGAAAATACTGGTCAATTAGACAATACAAGTGGTCGATTGAATTGGTCATATGAAATTATGCTTCCATATAACACGCAATGTACATACATTCATATATATACCTCGTGTAAAGGTTATCACTGATAATATACTTAATATATTTTTCGTTATTATTTGTTTTAAATTTTATTTTTTCATATAGCTAGTTTGCGATAGAAAAAAATCGTGTTTTTTAAATATTTCTCTGTAATTACTACACCTACAAGTATGAAATTTTGCACGAATAAATGAAATATATCTACCTAATACACACTGAAATTTCAGCAAGATCAGAAATGAGTTAAAAAAGTTTTGTTCATAAGTTCTATGTAACATTTTCTCAGTTTTGTATGAAAAATCAAGTTAGAAGACTTGATACTTGCAAAAGCCAATTTACGGTCACGTGATACGCATAACGGTATATTTACGTATTTGCAACCTACTTAATTTAACACATGCGAGGCCCGTCTGTAAATATGACGAAGTACATGTTATTGCTGTACATTGTTTACAAGCGACACACCTAAATAAACCGAATCACAAGGGCCCCCTAAGTCTTGTCTTTATAACAGCAATCTCAATCCCGCTGATCACGGATTGTAACGGTTAAATAATTGATAGTAAATCATCAATGGAATACCAGATTACCTCCCTGCGTTAAACTGTAAATACGCATGTAATTTCAATATGTAATAAAGAATAAATGTCTTTTAATTGGTGACTTAAAAATATGAAATTCAAAATGAGACTAGGTAGGAAGTTATTGCAGTTCTGTGCAATTTTTTACCCAAATCTGATGAGTAGATTTTCAGAAATCTTTAAAAAACACGATTTTTTTCTATCGCAAACTAGCTATACAAGTTCTCTTCAATCGGACGCTGGAAACTCATGCACTTTGTGAAGAAAATTGTCCATAGAACATCTTTATTTTGTATTATAGGGTCCTAGGGTTATGTCCATTGTGTAAACACTCCTCAAGACTAACCCTTTGTTAACTACAAGAATATGACATAATATTACATAATCTGTTAGTTGTCAGTTCCACACTTCTCACTTAGTTGACCTGATCTAACAATTTTGCTTTAGTTTAAGCCAATAATGACAATTTATACAAGTCTAAATGATTATCAATGTTAATTATTTATAACAGTCTCTCTCATGCACTTTCTAGTATAACATTATAACTTTCATTATTGAAATAAGTATATTAATTATTATTACATATTTTAATTGCAGGGCCTTTTTTCCTTCTAAAACAGAGGCCGATCTTCGGTGACTTCCCAATCGCAAAAAGCTTCTTTTTTTTCCCAATTTCGTTAGAGAATTTCCCAAAAAAAACAATGCATAATACCCAATGTGTTGAATTTTCGCACGGAACGGTACGGAGTTTATCCAATCTTCAGTTAAAATGAAGAAAAACTATGTATCATTCGCTTGACATTACTAATCGATTAAACAAACGACCGTCGATTAATTTTTTTAATTAATTACGAGTGCGACGTCTGGTAAGCAATATTGCATTTGTTATCTACGAGCGTGGAAAGCGACTCGCTGACGGTGGCCATATTGTTTTGCAGAACGGCTAAAGTCCGGTACGGGACCGTACCGTTCGTATCTGGGTCGAAAATATGTCCAGAATTAAAATATCAAGGACAAAAATCGTAAAATTAATTGACAGCTCATACAATGGAAATGTATATTATGTTGGAAAAAGAACTTTAAGAAAGAATGATAAAATACTGAGAGAAACTAAAGGTGACAGTTGTGGGCAATAATGGACTCTTGTTGTTCAAGAAAAGTGAGGACTTCTAAACTTTATAAGAAAACATGAAAGCACTGGATGATTTAACATGTATGTGGACTGCAGTATCCTTTTTGATGTATCTAGAGTCAGAATTCCTTTTCTCAATTTGGCCGAAAATCGCGCTTAAATTTCCCAAAGACCTAAATTACACAGATTGGAAACGTGTACCAAATCTCACGATATCTCGTGGCAGGTCTTCTGAAATCTCGCGAAATCTCGTCCGTTTTTAATACCTTATATCACCTATTCTTATATACTTACAAAAAAAACTAAAAAGTCTATGCAATAGATTTATTATTCAGCTTTAAAATGATTCCTCATTTATTGAAATCAGTCAAGGAATAAAACAGTAGACCCCCAAGAGCCAGACCTACTCTCATTTTCATCAAATTAATATAAATTCAAAGTTTATCAGAAAATACCCGATTTGCCTCATTCAAATTATAATTTTCTGTATTTTATAAGAGGTAGACAAAGATGAGTTACTTCATGGAGTAGTAGAAACTTGGTTCTTCAACATGACACATTGTCAATTAAAATTGGACGACTAAAAAAAGTTTTATGCACAATAACTGAATCTGCTGCCTGTTATATGGCATTTTATCTAAATTTTCAGAGGAGTGTCCAATCTGTGTAATTTAGGTCTTTGAATTTCCCAATTTGGTCGAAAATCGCACTTGAAATTCCCAAAATGACAATCTAAGGCCCCTTCCCAATTTTTGGAAAAAAGGCCCTGAGCTATACTGTGAACCATGTGGGACTGAAGTCTGCTTATTTTGTATAGCACGGTATACCATACACTATACAGCCCTATTGAGAAGCCTGCCCTGACCCTGTCAAGTGCTGAACGTGAGACAGATGACTGTCGCTTCATTGAACAAGGACAATCATAACAGTAAATATTCATAATTGCAAAAACGATTGTAGCTGTGTTCAAATTTCATAAAAATATTCATGTTGTGTTGCAATGTTTTATTTATATGAACAAAAATATAACCTTTGGGCTGGACTAAATGACCCAGTTTTAATTACGGACAGTTCAACTAAACTAAACATATTTCACTGTATATCTCGATGTTATTAATATCAAACTGACCATTTCCATTGAACAAATCTCGAAAACCCAGAAAACATCGATTAGTTGCACCATAAATCGTATTTATGTTATCGTACCCCACCCACCAGTTGAACCACGAGGGAAGTTAACTAGGTCAGTATGTCTGGGCTGATTTTCAGCATAGTAACACGTTAAATAAATGTGTCATCGGTGTTCTTCTAACAATATCCATACACTTCATCGATTACCGTCCAATGTTTCATTCAAAAATACTCAATATTCTTACTTACCTGAATATTTTGATATTTTTTGCCCAGGCATTCGATCCAGACAGTTATCTCCAAATTGAAGAGCTTCGTCTGCTACAACTTGTTACCTCCCGTGATTTGTTTTTCAGAGCATCCAAAAATTGATCGAGGACACGAGAAATCGTTGATTTATGCCCCGACATGTCTAACGATGGAACCAAAGTCTTGCAGCAATAAAATTTGCATTTTAAAAGAAAATGCCTTTAGATCTAAACAAATTTCCATGACATGGATTTATATCTAAGCACTGACCTTACTTATAGATAAAACATCTAACCCTGGACTGGAGAACGCGTTACAAAACTCTCTGAACTTGAACAATTTTTAAATCCTGATACTTACCAGAAAAAACGTCGATGGATTTGAATGGCAATAGCTACTACACTAGACGTGCAAGAATAAAATAGACCATAAATAAATTTTATAGATGCTATATAACGTTACTAAGAAAGGTCACATAGGGAGTCTAATGTAGGCCTGTAATTAATAGATCACATGCCTAAAAATTTATCTCACAAAATAACAGTTTTACTTCCCCAATTTTTCATCCATTCAATATAGTACAGATTTTATGCACTATAATCACGGTATGACTAAAATACGAAACGAGGATTTTTGGCGCAACGAGGCGAAACGAGGCGAAACGAGGATTAAAATTTAGTATTATAGGAATTACAGTTATTATTGGTAACAAATGTTAATTCCAAATAAATGAATTGCGTATTTGGATGGCATTGACTTGTTCCTATCAATAAATAATGTCACTGTTGTATAATAAGCCAATTTGAAGCCTCCTTTCGCCGACATTTCACTGTCTGCGGTCGACGAAAGGAGACTGAAGACTTTACCTATCCACTCTGTTATGTCATAGCTCTTTTCGCCAACTGTTGACTATATAATATAGGCGAAAGGAGCTTTGTGATACTAATTTAATTATATAGATCAACTAGTCTCTTTTCGCCGTCAGTAGAATGTAAAATATCGGCGAAAGGAGCATGAGCATACCCAGCAAACACACGACGTCGGTACAACGTTGGATCAACGTTGGATTCGGGTCGCGACGTCGGAGACCCGAATCCAACGTTAATCCAACGTTTTAACCCCGACGTCTAACCAACGTCGGGGTGCAACCGATTGTGGTCAGAAACGAGTAAGACGCAATAACAATATATAATTATTGAACAAGCTGATAAAATTATCGAAAGCCTATTTGTTGTTGTAGAAACCCTAAAATTGTAGTAGCAATTGAGAGTCAGTTCCCTTTACTGTGCTCAGAAAGTGTTAACTAGGCGGCGCTCCAAACTGGTGGTAAAATTATCTTACTTTCATTCAGAATAAAAAAGTATTACCTCCCTTGAATAGAAATATGAGTAAATTTAATATTATTCTTCTTCTTACTATTATATTTACTTTCAGTACAAATAATAGTATTTCATAAGTTCAAAGTAAATTGATACATGTACATTTTTTTCTAAATTCTACCACATAGTTGCCTGGAAACTTTACATGTAAATGTGATATATAGCTTGTAAGTTTCTAACTTGAAAATATATAATATAGAACGCCTTGGATTAACAACAAGCTGTTCAACTGCTCCTTCCTGCAAAGACACTATGAACGTATAGTAGTCGCAAAGCAGAGTATAGAGTGGTGTTTGATGTATCACAATTTTCATGCAGTACTGCAGAAAATATTCATTGCAAAATTTACAAATACGTTGGGTGGACGTCAGAATCTGACGTTGGGTAGACGTTAGAATCCGACGTTGGACAGACGTTAGAAAATGACGTCTAAATGATTTGCAAAACCAACCAAAATCCAACCGTTATCCAACGTCGGGGTCTAACGTCTACACAACGTTGAGCCAACATCAAATGTTTACTGGGTATCACCTTAGTTATACTCATTGCTCGTTTCGCCGACCGTATACCACGAACTATCGGCGAAAGGAGCTTTATCATACCAAATTACCAGCTTAGTTTTGACATAGCCTCAAATTTTCGGCGAAAGGAGTTTTATCATACCAACTTAGTTATATGATGGTCCTTATATGAATGTCTCCTTACCCTACACATTGAAATATCGGTGAAAGGAGCTTTATCATACCAAAATACGTCGAAGTTAGAATTCAAATTGTCTGGAAAGGAGCTTTGTCATGCCTACGTAGTTACATTATAGTCTACTTCGCCGACGGTAGCATGCAAAATATCGGCGAAAGGAACTTAATCATACACACTTAGTAACTTTGTAGTCTCCTTTCGCCGATCGTAAACCATGAAATATCGGTGAAAGGAGATTTAGGATATCTATTAACTTGGTTATGCTATAGCCTCATTTCGCCGACGGGTGACTATAAGACATCGACGAAATGAGCCTCCTTTCGCCGACGGGTGACTATAAGATATCGAAGAAATGAGCCTCCTTTCGCCGACGGTAAACTTGAAAACGTAGGTGGAAGGTTTGCTTAAAAATTGGCGAAAAGAGCTTCATCTACCAACTTAGTTCTGTAATAACTCCTTTGCTATGATATAACAACGAAACAAGTTTTTTCCACACCAATTTTATTATATTTTAGCCTCCATTTGCTGACTGTGGACCCGCATTCGAAATATCGACGACAAGAGCGGAATCTATTAAATAAGTTATATCATAACCTCCTTACGCCGACAATAAAATAACGGCGAAATGAGCTTTATCATACCAACTTAGCAATATGCTAGTCTCCTTTCGCCACCATTGACCATGATATTACAGAGAAACGAGTTTTACCATATTATCTAAGTTATATTCTAGCCTCCTTTCGCCGACTTAAATTTAAAATTTTGGCCAACCGGAGTTTAATCTATCAAATAAGTTATATTATAACCTCCTTACGTCGACAGTAAAAAATGACAATTCCTACTCAATTAACAAAGGTGTGATCCTTCGTCGGTGGCTTATAACAATACCATCTCGATAATTAGTTTATTCAACAAACAGTCGGTGACTTGACACGTGGCTATATGTGATAATCCGTGGTTAATCTAATTATCGTCAATAATCTATTTAAAATAATGACACACGGTTTGCGAAAGTAATGTTTCATTTGTCAATCATTGTTGAATTTAATTAAGTTATCATTTTGATTTTGAATTGAATTGAATTGAATATGCATAATAATATGTATCCAATTACATACATACAAATAGTCAACATAGAAAACAAATAAATCCTCAATCAACGATCAGTGACCAGGCGCGTAGCCAGGCATACGCCCGTACGCCCGGGCGTAGGGGAGACCGGGGCAAGATGAACCGCGGGGCAAGATGAACCACTTGATTTGTTTAATTGAAGATGATATTTGTGAAACCCTTAAATTTCTCGGAGGAAACATCCTCTTATCCGCCATCTTGTTGTAACATACTCGGCCCGATAGAACGAAGCATATCGATTTTGTCGGAGTTTATCGATTTCAAGGTCATGTAAGTAAATTTTCAACTTTTTGAAAAAAAAATCTTGCAGAAAAAATGTTTTGTATAAAATAGTGGCCTACCGTTTTATATTTATCATCTTCGATTGTCCTGTCTTCAGAAGCAAAGACAATGTTGTACATGGTATAAAATAACGGTGTGTGACATCAAAGATAAACCACGTGGCGTTGGGGCAAGTTGAACCATCGTGACCGGGGCAAGTCGAACAGTGGTTCATCTTGCCCCTTTTTAAAATTAAATCTCATTCATGGCTTTTATGTTGAGAGTTGTGAACTGATTAAAGACATAGATAAGTATGTAAGAAATAACACGTACACCACCGAAAGTGCTGACATTGTATTACCTCCTGCATTGTGTAACCTTGTAGATGATTCATCCATTGTATATCGCGTCTTTGACGGCGGTGTAAACACCAAAGCCGTAGGTCCTGAGAGGCCTTATGTTGTTTTCAACGGGGACATTCATATGGAAACCATTGCTGTCGGTCCTAGAATCGTCAGAGCATGGGACATGCAACACCAATAATGTCATAATTGAACATCCATTCACACAGGAAAGCATCCCTCGTAAACTAGGCGGCAAAGCAAGAGCACGAAAACGTACTGCAATTCTTACAGAAAGGCCCGAAAAGAAAATAATAGACGCAGAAATACTTGCCAAGGCTAGTAGAACACAATAAGAAAGCACTCCAAATGATTAAGGTAGAACCAAAAGCACTAATTTAAAATTATGAAAAAGCCAAAAGTGACGAAAAAGAGGAGGGCTGAATTGTCTGCTTCCGACGATGATGAATGGTATTGTATTGTCTGTGGGGAGTCATGCAGCAATAGTCTTCCTCAAAGGATGGGTTCGTTGTTCGGTGTATAAACAGTGGTCACATGAATTCATCATGTACCGCATTACAAAACAAGCAATACCCTTACATCTGTCACAACTGTGGTGATTGCGATTAAGATATCTCACTAGAACTATTATGAAACAATTCTGATGTTAATACATGTGTGTCAAATACTTGTAAACAGATTATCTATAACATTGCGACTGGTGGTTGTCGTCATTAATTTGCTATCCTTAGAATTAATTAAGTAATGAAATTATCAATATTTACGATCTTATGATTTTTTTTGTAATGAAATTATTCAATGATTGAAAAAAATGTTAGAATTTGTACTGTGTTGTTCTATGTAATGTTTCATTAACCCCTGGATATCGTCTTTAATAATATATTATTATAAATATCCTTGTATATCGTAACTGTCATGAGTTCCGACCTATTTGTATGCTTCTTTACAATAAATACATTGTTTTCAAGCAATACAATTTCAAGTGTTCATTTTGCCCCGTGTTGTGGTTAATCTTGCCCCGTACACGGGGCAAAATGAACCACTTCAACACCCGTTATAAATCAACAAGATTTTCATGTTTCGTACTAATCTAAAACAAAATGTTTGCTGGTGGATAATATGTCATATATTTCTTTATATATTCGCGCCAATAATAAAATAAAATGTCTAATAATAACAACAGAAATTTTGAAAAACCTCAAAAGTGGTTCATCTTGCCCCGGTCTCCCCTACGCTCCATCAGAAAAATGAAAAAATAAACTGACTCAAAAATGCAATAAAAATCGATGCCTCACTAGGGTTAAGCATAAAATTAAATGTTGGAGGCTCTCCTTTTTGGTTTCACCTCATATTTTAGTTTTTTTTCTAGCTCGCTTCGATCGCTCATTAGCTTTAAAATGAACCATCTGATAGAGATCATGTTTCTGTGGCATGCTTCCAAAATAACTTTTTCAAGCTGCTCGCTACGCTCGCTCAATACTTTTCTATACAAACTGCATATATACGGCTTGTTGCTCACGTATTAACGTTTTTTCTAGCTCGCTTCACTCACTTAGTACTGTATTAAGTGAACGCCATAAAGTAGGGAACGTGTATATATGGCCTGCTGCTTAGGGAATCAGTGATTTTTCTAGCTCGCTTCGCTCGCTCAGTACTATTATAAGTGAATGTCATCAAGGAGGGAACGTGTATGTATGGCCTGCTGCTTAGGGAATCAGTGATTTTTCTAGCTCGCTTCGCTCGCTCAGTACTATTATAAGTGAATGTCATCAAGGAGGGAACGTGTATGTATGGCCTGCTGCTTATAGGGAATCGGTGATTTTTCTAGCTCGCTTCGCTCGCTCAGTACTATAAGTATAAGTGAATGTCATCAAGGAGGGAACGTGTATGTATGGCCTGCTGCTCAAGTGAACAGTATTTTTCTAGCTCGCTTCGCTCGCTCAGTTATGTAATAATTGAATGCCATCAAGGGTGAAACGTGTATATGTGGCATGCTGCAATGTAAACAGTATTTTTCTAGCTCGCTTCGCTCGTTCAGTACTGTAACAAGTGAATGTCATCAAGGAGGGAACGTGTATGTATGGCCTGCTGCTCAGGTTAACAGTATTTTGTTCTAGCTCGCTTCGCTCGCTCAGTACTGTAATAAGTGAATACCATCAAGGAGGGAACACGTATGCCATATGGCCTGCTGCTCAAGTAAACAGTATTTTTCTAGCTCGCTTCGCTCGCTCAGTACTGTAATAAGTGAATGTCATCAAGGAGGGAACATGTATGTATGACCAAATGCTCAGATTAACAGTGTTTTTTTCTAGCTCGCTGCGCTCGCTAGTTGTACTGTAACAAGTGAATACCATCAAGTAGAGAACGTAATTGACCTGTTGCTCAGGAAAACAGTATTTTTTTCTAACTCGCTTCGCTCGATCAGTACTGTAATAAGTGAATATCATCAAGTAAATAATAAATATATGTGACCTGTTGCTTAGGCTATCAGTCACTGTGTTTTTTTCTAGCTCGCTTCAATCGCAAAAAACCTTTATTATTTTCTTTAATCACGTGGTACATGTTGCTAGATACTCTCATAAAACTATAACTGATAACGGGCGTACACTCTAAATATACCCAGCTACGCCCCTGGTGACTGTAGTTTGTGATATAATTTCTTAGTCCTGTGAATAGATCTATTCTATTAAACGGATATAAACTTAATCAACGGGTATCATTAAACTTCACAAATGCACAGACATTCTAATATATATATCTGTGACAAATGCAATAAATCAATTTGATGGAATTAAGGCCTTTATAAAATGATTGTAATGTTTATCCAGGAAGCTAGATACAGGAAGCTAGATATACGGTCCTATATAATATATATAGACCTGGCCGTGTCTATCGAGGGGACACATACATGCGTCGACATTTAAGTAAAAATGACTTTATGTTATGTAATAATGCCGCATGTACTTACTAGATAGAAGCAGATCTACATGCATAATGTAAGTACACTTTTGCACTACTGGGTGTTTTAATAATTCGTCCGTAAGAAAACTGACAAAATGACCACGAGGATTTTTCTTTTGATAATTTTTATATTTTTATTTATGAGCTTCTCAATGCATGATGATTATCTCACGTGTATCAGTTCGTGCTCTGGCTTACACATTCAGATGTAACGTTGCCCTCGGGAGCTTTGAATGATAGATAGTTTCCAGCGTTATTCAATTAAAAACTATTTAGTTATACCGTCGTGCATTTGCATACCCATTAGTCTATAGATATACTCAATGACATTAGAGACGTGTATGCACGTTCATATAAAAAAAAATTCTCAACGATGTCTAAATTAAAATTCGAAATTTATAACGAAAGCGAAAAGTCGTTGGTGAAAATATCTTATTTTCTAGCTCGATGCGCTCGCTCTTAACTAAATATTTATCGAGTTGAAAACGAAATGTGTCGTATGATGTTTGGCTGAACAATGTAGTTTTCTAGCCACAGACTAGCTTCACTAGTAAAATCTTTTTATCAAAGAATACCTTAGTTCTATTGAATGTACCGGGTATATAAAATACATACGACCGATGTCCAAGAATTACGTAGACTTTTGTCATATAACTTTCACAATCTTAGAGTATAATAATATCCCTAAAAAATGTTTATCCCTAAAACAATGTTTATCATGCACAGAGATACTTTTGCGAGGAGTTTTCAAAAGCAGAAAGTGATAAAGGTAAAGTTTGTTTATTACAGTGTCACCCCTGTTGAAAGGGCCAGTCAATTATGACTTATGAGACACTTATCTTTCATGCTTAACAATACCTTCCCGAATCCCTTTCTCCTTGCAGAGATAGGCCTACGATAACCATCAATTTAACTAGCTGGCGGCTAACTCATCACTGCCAACCCGGCTTCAGTCGAGATTAGAACCTTCGACCTCCAATAAAGACCTGATTATGGTTAAATTCTCCGACCTATAAGCACTCTTCTGAAACGAATATATATTAATGTGCGCAATGGGGGTGTTTTTGGACAGTGTTTCCGCCTCCTAAATATGCGCTATATGTACAAAATGTGCACATGATACTTTCTCATCACGATATAGTCTTTTTTCTAAAACAGGCAAGTTTCGAAGTAAGATGTCCCAGTCCACCAATGAGCATTTTTATGCTGTGACGTGGGAATGGCTTGTAACTTTAATATTAACATTTCTGGTATGTTCATCCAAGAAAGCAACAATATAGCTAAGGAATACAAGTACATGTAATATGAACTAAGGTAAGTTGCTTATCTTGGTGATTTATCTTACTGTTCCTGCAGATATACTACACTACTGTACACATGATTAAAATATGACTTTCCTTGTTTAACAAGTACTTCCATTGACAATTTGTGTAGTTATTTCACAAGAATTAATGAATTAGAAACAAAATACCCTCCTACTTGGGACCCGACACCTAGTGCTTTTTTCATTAAAATTTTGAACTTCTTTGGAAAACTGAGGTAGCACGAGTGTTGATGTCGGCGTTCTGTGAACCGTACAGCGTCACATGCTGCTTGTCAAATGTACACAATTTGTATGTTTTTGGAAGATATGTAATGAAACTTTGCTAGTATGTCAAGAAATAGTTTCTCTATAAGTTAATTATAACTTAAGCATACAGTACTAGATAGTTTTCAAGATATAACAGTATTCTGGGACAACCCACGTACTTTTAGGCATTTTCGTCCACGACCCAACCGGGTACCTTCATGACCTTTCACACAAAAATATTTCAGCCATAACTTAATACTGATTCTATGTTTTACAAATAGGCTAAGGTAAGATCTATTGAATAATGTACAAATTAAACATATTTTCACATTCAAATATGTGCAATAATGCAAAGTTTGATCACAATAATTTCTGGGAACACTGTACAAGTAAAGGGTTACTGTATACATAACACATGCCCGCTTTATATTCTAGATGAAGAGGTTCTATACTGTTGAGTTGGACACTCATCCTACACCCCTACCTCTATATTGGCACTTAATTCAAGGGAGTTAACCATTACTGACTTGGTAGTTTGATTATCACCAGAGTTATGTTTCCTGTGAACCGTCGTACTATTGTACGACCACCGAGTAAGCTCGGTCATTTCAGAAGTGAGACAATAGAATACGTGTGTGTCTGAACCAGCCCGCTTGTATAAGCTCAGTCGCTAGAGCGCGAGATTAGTAGTCACTACTGATCTCGGAGTAGTGGGTTCGAATCCCGGACTGGCCAACTAATAGTCTTTCGGATGAGACTTAAAACCGAGGTCCCGTGTATGGGTGCTTTACATTTGGCATGTAAAAGAACCAGGGATGCTTCTAGAATTAGGTCATCTTCTAGCTGTATCATGCGCTATCCCCCGAAAACTAAAAGTGCTAAAACTCTTCTGGCCACCTATGGATTATCCGGTTGCGAGGATAAATAAATGCATTAAAATCGAAAATCGAATACGTGTGTATATAGCCTGGGCATGGCATGTGACATGTTCTAGATTCACTGACAGAACAAGTAGGCACAACAAGAAATTCGTCAATACTAGTCTAAGACCACGATTAAGTATCATACGGAACTTACAGAGATGTTGATTTCCAGAATGCCTTACCACAATTACTTATATACAGAAAAAAAGGTATGAGAAAATCCGACAGGGAAGGTAGCACTCAACCTAACCAGCCGAGCACAGAAATCAGATACACTACGACACAACTGCCCTGAGCAATGCCCACACAAACCCATGCCAAAACGGCCACCAAAACAAGTCATTCAAAAGAAAGGACAAATTCTAGTCGAGTCAATAGGTGAATAAAATTATATCATTGATAACGATATATAGTTTTCTTTATGTATATTATTTGTGTATTTTACGCTATTGATGTTTCGAATAAATCTTTAAAACTCTGTTGAACTGGTAAGCGTATGAAAATTTATTGTTTTGTTCAAGTTAAAATGTGAAAAAAACACATACAAAAAGGCGAACCTAAGAATCAATGTCTTGGGCGGTATTCAAAATTGATCGCTCCCTTGCACTAATTTGTTTATAAATCTTATATATGATCTATAACCTATACTAACAAAATGTACATTAAATAGAACACATGTGTCAAGAAATTAATTATTGCATTAATTTTTGCATTGTATTGTACAAATGTAAATAACACGTTATATATGTAACAATACTATTTAATAAATCGTCATTAATTTATGCAGTTCAATATACTTAAATGCTTCAATGATAATGTGGGCAACATTTGCCGTAGACTTTGGTATAATAATCTAATTCCGTGATACCAGTGAAAATCGACGCCCACATAACTTGAATCGGAAAGGTCTTAACAATGCGGTAATCAGACAAGTTTATACAGGCACTGCTGACCAAAATACATGTTCAGTAAACCGACATAAAACTTCTGTCTTGTCAATAGTTAGACAGGATAAAATGTGTGAAAAATACAATAATCTGTTGTAACTCCTTTCATCTAATGTATAGTCAGTATTTATGATGGATTAACAATACCATTGTATGACATGATTGACTTTGATTGTTCGTTGTTAACAACAGCAAGACGTTTAACGTTGCCATGATACACATAGTACATGTATAACATCACCCGGAACACCCCCACACACACCAGTACCAGTACAGTCATTGGACACGTTATACCATCAGAGTTCGGACGACTGTGACCATATCATAAGTTAAAATGGCTGATTCACTGGACCTCGCAAACAGAGATCCTAACAACCTTAATGATCACTTAAAGGTAAGCAGGCTTTGTTGTTTATTTCTAAAATATTATATTACATGCATATAGGATTGCCCGCAAGACTGTAGTGACTTATACTTTAAGTGCAATTACTACAGTCTTGCATGCAAACCTCAAACTTTAATGGATAAACTAAACAGTTCACGTGTCTTGCAGTTATAAAACAACTTTTTCAAGTACATGTATATAATATTTTTGTACCTTATTGTGCTTCTAAATTCTTGCTACACCGCACTACAGGTATTTTCGGAACGAATGTAATTTCATGCAATCGTATAATATAGATCTAGCTACTATTTTTTCACAATAATCAAATTAATAAATTAATTACATAGATCTAAGTCAACATTTTTGATATACTTCTAAGTTGCTGCCGCATGATTTTCGTTATATATAGTTAATAATGAATTAATATAATTTTAAATGGTACATCTTCAAATGTTCATTGGTGGGTTTGGATCCGTCCTCCTACCGCAGTTTGTAAACCATATACTGCCAACCAAACAAATCCAGTTTTAATCATCAAGTTTAAAAAGTAATTTCAACATTTTTTGGAGAGACATTGGCTGCGGCCACGTTCTCCGCAAGTGGAAGAAATACCAGTTTCTGGTGGAAGAACGTGCTTGTTGCAAGTACATACTGGTATTAAATTGATATGATCACTGGAACACTATTGTGTCAACTGTCGGTTCAAAGAAATGATTATATGATATAACGTTAGTTAAAATGAACAACACCATTTTTACTCAATTTTCCTACTTTTCCTTGCAATTCTATATTTTTCTAAATTCATTTACATAAGTACCGTTCTCCAGGAAAACCGGGCATAATGACATTGTAATTATGCAATAAGATTTAGAAAAAATGTCTAAAATGAGAAAAAAATTGTGTCCTTTGATTTCATTTTTAAGTAATTGGAGAGTATAGTACTATCCATTAGCTTTAAGTTTTCTTTAAACTTGTGTTAAAATAACTTCTGCTGTTGCTATGGTGATCGGTTTCTAAAAAGTATCCATATCAAGGAAAACAAGGGTTAAGTGGCTAAATCACTTGTTATTTTTCCCTGTAATGCTACGGTCACATTTGCCCTACGAGCTCCGTACGAGCTTCGTACGAGTTGATTTTGCTGAACTCGCACGACCTCCGTACGGAGTCCGTACGGTGCTCGTACGGATATTGATACTCGTACGATACTCGTACGGATTTTTTCGACTCGTAGAGGTCTCGGCGACATGGTAAAACTTTTCCACCGAGCTCCCGAGTTGTCTACGAGCTGTCTACGAGCTCGTATATATTTTGAGTCAGACGTATTTCGCACGGGACTTTAACGGTCAACGTCATAGGATTAGGTAGTGAACAGTATGACAGCAGTTATGTCAACAATTGTCATGTGTATGTAACAATATGTTATAGAGAATATATTGTAATTTCGACACATTTTTCAATATCGAATTGATGATACATGTGTTTAACTGCTATTGTGTCAATGCTGCATCTGTACCCAGTATCTGATATCCGGTACAAAGATAATTATAACGTATCGATTTTAAAAAACAAAACACAAATTAGGTAATGAAATACAAATTTAATACATATTTATAATTATGCCCTTCAATTTTAACATCTGCTATTTTTTGAATATATAGCTTTTAATACAAAACAAATATTTAGTGTAATGATTAGTATATTTATACAAAAAAATAAAATGACTAAATACTTTGATATATATTGCCTATGTTTGTTTTGGTTGAAGCTGAGGGGGAAAGAATGATTGGTTAGCATATCCAGAACGAAATACAGGGTGCTGACAGATTACTTATAAATGCGTGTAGGTCTATGGTTCTAGGTGGCCGGGTTTATCCATGATGTGACAAGTCTGGCCACCCAATATGGCATGTTCGGCACCCAGTAACATTATATGTCTTTGTTTGTATGATTGTTTATAAAATAGAATCAGGCATGAGCAGAGGTCTACAGGGAAGACTGGACTTTCCCAACCGAAATGTCTCTTAAAATATATGTATTGCTGTTATATTATAATAATGACGCTACTAGCTTTTGAAAGAAGTATTTAAATGATTTTAAGAAGACTCAACATGTTAGTACGTCAACAAGCCTTTTAACATGTGGTATAATCAACCATTCGGGTGACACTCAGGCTGTGGTCGCGTGGGTAATTCTCTAGAATATGGATCGACAATTCCATCAAATGTTTTAATCTCGCCCGGGACATATGGTCATTCGGAAATCATTTCATTGTTTCCACCCAACTAGAAATGGACTAGTTGGTACTCTCAGAGATGCTCTACACCTACAACGTAATAGAAACCAAGTTGTAAATTCGAAAAGGCTAGGGGTCCCACATAACGTTTAACATTCTGTCTCTTCCATTCTCCCGTGTATCCGATATGTACCCGATGATTATTGATGATCGCGCAGACACCGACCGATGAGTAGCAACTTATATTTTTAATATACTTTAAATGACCCTGGCAGCCGTCACTCGATGCTACACAATCCCCCGATCTGCAGCATGACAACGTTCGGCTTCAGTTAAATTAGTCAAAATGTACGCCGACCGTTCATTGTATTGTGAAGATGTCCAGATTGCGAAGATGTTATTTTGCTAGGTCCGACTAGCACAAGAGCATAACATAACACAAGACGTACTCGTCTCCTAATGTAAGATGGCCATATTTTCCCAACATTCCAGAAGCCTGGATCCCGGCCACCTCACCAAACCTGGATCCGCTCATGCTCAATGTAAAATGAATTGACATGTCCGTGATTCGCGTGCACATATCGTATGTGTACACAATAATAATAATAATAATAATAATAATAATAATAAATACATATATGTGTTCTTTTTATCTTTTAGTTTATGACAACTGTGCAATATACATGTATTTAATGTACTTTAATGCATATACTCATCGTACTATAATGACTCTATTTATAGAATAATACATGGCTGAGCAGTGCCTTTGAGTGATAATCGCCCCGGTAGGCTGATAATTGCCTGAGGGATTTAGCCCGAGGGCAATTATCACAGACCTACCGGGGCGATTATCACTCAAAGTCACTGCTAAGCCATTTATTGTTCTGTATAATATTTATGTTGCAGCTTTTCATTAAAACAACACATTAAAAAATGTAACGTGTTCAGTAATTGGTAGATCATTTGCTAATGTAGAGAGTTATTGTTGTCAAACTTGGATCTAAGCGCGCAATGCACATCTACAAGAGCTGTAGATCTAACACTAAAATGCTCGTAACTTTTTTATTATTGAACGGAATTTTCTTAATTAGATAATTTGCTACACGCTGGTGTTCAGTTTAATGCAAAATTCTGAAAAAAGTGTTTTTCGCATTTTCGGAGGAATATCAAAATATTGATCTCGTCTAGGAAACTTGCTGTTTTGATAATAAATTAAAGGTCTAGTAAATAGGTCATGTATATTTCATCGAAGGTTGGCACAAAATATATTTTAAAGCCATCAACCGTGTTTGTAAGTGATTCTGGTAGAAATAGGCCTACGCTCAGCGGCCGACGCTAAAATGACGCAACGTTGCGCGTGAACGTTTTCCAAGGGTGATTATTTTTGATAATCGCCCCGGGGGCGCGTGGCGGCGGGGCAAAAAGCTTATAATACTTTTGAAAGGCCGATAATGCTATTTTTTGAAGGCAAATTTGTTACTATTTATAGTAACATAAGTATTATACACGTATATAGCCCTGATCGTTCAAAGTCGATCAAGAAGTAATTAACGTTTTTTCCTTGCATTTATAAACATGACATGAAAATGCCATCATTCTTTAATCATCTTACACATAATAATAACTAAAAATAGGTAATGTCAGCTTCCTTGTGAGTTCCCTACTTCAATAATACCTACGAGCTCGTTGACTACTCGGGAGCTCGGTGGAAAATTTTCACCGAGCTCCCGAGTCCTCTACGAGTTACGAAAATCCGTACGATGCTCGTAAGAGTTTACAATGTCCGTACGGACCCCGTACGGAGTCCGTACGGGCTTGCTAAATTTCGACTCGCACGGAGCTCGTACGACTAATGTGACCAGGCAAAATTGAAATATGCCGAAAAATAAATTTCTTTTCGCACGTAGCTCGTACGGTCATCGTGCGGACACCTTACGGACACCGTACGGACATCGTAAGAGTGACTTGCGAGCTGCGATTGACCTACGAGTACCTTGCGAGCCCCGTACGATCTCCGTACGAGCGCCGTGCGATCTCCGCACGAAGATTACGATGTCCGTACGGACCTCGTACGAGACATTCTCTTTTAATCGTACGAGGTCCGTACGAGCTGTGACCAGAAGCTAAGAATCTAAAATACCTTTAGGATTTAAAATATTTTGGACTCGTAGCCTACTCGTACGAGTTGATAAATCCGTACGGACATCGTAGGGCAAATGTGACCGTAGCATAAGCAAACATTCACAAATTGGAAAAGTTTTATTAAAATAAGAATACGATTCTCAAATGTGCCTCAATTTTTAAAAGTTTACGTAAGAAATTCAACAGATACTGGATCTTTGAAATGTCAGTTTACGTCACGTCAAAAGCGTAGAGAATGACATTCGCGACGTCAAAAAGTAGGCGGTAGTGGTTGGTTCAAAAAGTCTATAAATTAGTAAGTGTATGGAATAATTTGTTCAAATTTTCAGAAACTGTTCACAAGAGTCTCCTATTTCTAACCATATATTATCCACATTTTCACAATTTTGTCACTAAGCCCGGTTTTCCGGGAGAACGGCTCAATTATTTATTATATCTTCAACAACAGCAAAATTATAGTTCGCTGCTAACAATGTTCGTGACACATCATCTTGATCGAGAGGCAACTTCTTTTTTCACCATAATTGATTAAAATAAATTATTATATATTTTATTTTTATATTTGCAGGTACAATTTGAAGATGTGCTCGGTGAACCAGAAGGAGCACACAGTATAGATTGTGTATGGAAACTATCATACACATGTTTTAATTTATGGCTCGGAATCTGTTACAAGATATCTACCCTGTGTTTTGGAATCTGTATCGCGGCAGAATGGGGATGTGAGTTTGCGACGATAGCTTTCTACCATATTTGGTATATCACACCATTGTTGAGAGTGTGTGAGATTAACTGTGCAGTATTACGTAAGATGATGGGAACATGTGTTTCATGTTGTATTACTCCATGTTGTGAAGCATGTGGGGCATTTTTCGTCCACTTCAAGAAATAAACTGTGAATATACACGAAGTTGAACTAACTGACGCATGCGCAGCTAATATCATTGAAGTATCCGTAATTTTCCATAGTCGATATTGTTAAATTCGAACTAAACAATGCAATAATTATTCAAATGACTCAAAATGTTTCTATTGCGATTTTTGTTTGAATGTGGAATACTGTAGATCTCAAGTTAAGGGACACCTCAATAATAAGATGAACTTATAGTCTCCCTTGATAGCAGTTATCGGGGTCAGATTATAACAATTTCATTGATTACATGACCAGGGTCTATGTATGGAGGTTGTACTGTATACAAACTATGTATTCATTAATTTTCTGAACTTATTTATTGTCGACAAACAGTCTGTGATATCCACAACTTTTTTTAAAATCAGTTGTATACTATTGGTACAATAAACTATTGTAATATAACTCAATTCTTGATTTTTATTTCTTGTCAAATTACATGTGTCAAGTAGGCAATTCGCTGGCTTAGAATGAGAAGGTCGTATGCACTAAATCGATATTTTGAGAAAACAAAAATAAATTGTCTAAAATTCATTCTTTCTTTATATTAAAACAAGCTGTTTCAGCTTCAGTTTGGTCAACACGACAACTTCCCGATTTTCATGAAAATAGGCTCATAAGAAACACCTTGTGATTTAAAATAATTATGTATCATTCTAAGCCAGCGAATTGTTTGTTTTTAGTAACCCTTCTACCCTATAAACGACCTGACTCTATCAGTTTTATGGCGTTTTGGCATATCTTTATTTACGCTTTATCTGTATGCGTTTCGAAGAGACTTCTCATTTTCACTGTACGTAGCATATTCACGAAACGAAAATGTCTACTGACCCATATCTTCCCCTGTTGGAACCAGAAAGAAAGACTTGTTTAGACTTTGGTCATCATACGAACTAAACAACCACCTGCTTTAAGCAGTCAGCACTCACTATTCTGTTCAACCAATTGCATATAAAGTGCATTCGACAGTACTATGGTATATAAAGCTATAGCTATAAGTTCTTTAACCACTGTACGCCCTTGGAAACAGTTAAAGTATTGGAAATAGCCGATGAACCCCGGGTGTCTCGACAACTGACAGGGTGGATTATATACATGTAGCGGACCGTGTTTGTTCGTTGGCCATCTTCTTAATTGATGCCGAGTGAACAAAGAATTGGTTGTCCACATCAGACTAAAACTCAAATTCATTCTATTTGATACAGAATGTACGTAGATATTGTTCTTTATAAATTAAAGCTCGGGGTTCGAGCTTGATCCTGAATGTTTGAGACCAATACAAGTACTAATTTATATTGTTATGACAGAATGCAGAAGAAACTGTAGACAAAACAATTGTACGGTTTTATTATTTCACATACTTTAAAGAGATATGATGAAATCGGACATGGAAGGCAGCACTCAAACACAGAAACCATTACCAACACAACTGTTATAAATATAACACAAGTACATGGAGCCATGCCCACACACAACTTTACGGAAGATGAATATATATATAAAGCCCAAGTCCAAAAGCCCAACACTCAAACAACTTGGAAAGGGCATCTGCGTTTTCTCACAAGAATGTAAACAAATAATTCTTGCAAGATTTAAATCAGAATCTAAATATTATTTAAAATACGAATACATCCACTTTAAGAAAGACGATTTATTAACTCACATCAAATATCATGTACTGTTACACAGTAGTAGTGATGTACTTTGAGGGACCACATAGTTACACACTAGATTCTAATTTCCCACGTAACATATTACAAGTCAACAACATCAGATGTGACACTGTGTCGTTGATCAAACACATGTGTTTCACGCGTCTTACGTCGTTCCAAGAGCCATCGCATGTCTTAAATGCATTTGTCTGCAATTTCTGCGGAATTTCTCCATATTTGTGTATGTCCCCAAACACATAACTGCAGATAAAGTGACATTCGGTAACAATTGATGCGTCTGGGTTAGCCGGTCATAGCTTCTATCAATTTATGGTAAGCTTATGTAGGTGACTTAAATGGAAAACATGCACCAGAAATAACCATTACGAAAAACAGTAGTTCTCAAAATATTAAAACGTTAATAATGTATGACGTTTGCACATACATAAAGTGGTTACGCTTGTTAGAAGACATGAAAAAAGGCCTTTGAAGAAAGTATTAGGATATGATTTCAGTTTCTCGTACTAATGTGAACATACAATATAATAGTACGAGTAGTTCAAGTAATATTAAAAGGTTGCGGAATCAAATGTTATTTCGTACAGATATACGTGCACGTTTTCTCAATAGGGAGGCTACGAACCATGCACGTGCACGTTTTCTCAATATGGAGGCTACGAACCATGCACGTGCACGTTTTCTCAATATGGAGGCTACGAACCATGCACGTGCACGTTTTCTCAATAGGGAGGCTACGAACCATGCACGTGCACGTTTTCTCAATAGGGAGGCTACGAACCATGCATGTGCACGTTTTCTCAATAGGGAGGCTACGAACCATGCACGTGTACGTTTTTTCAATATGGAGGCTACGAACCATGCACGTGCACGTTTTCTCAATAGGGAGGCTACGAACCATGCACGCATGACATGTCGCAAGTGCGCATACTACACGACCATGTATACATACATGTTTTATTGAAACTATTGATATTCAACAAGGGGGCTTTCAAGATGGCCTCGGGTGTATAATGACATCGTTCACGTTTAGAGAGAGTCTATACTATGCAAGAGAGATGAGATCGAAAGTATATGTGTGTTTTATGTACAGTCGCAAAGCATTTGATGTCGTATGGCAAGACAATCTCTTGTATAAGTTATTTCATGAATGCAATATAGACGCTACGACACTTCTTGCCTTAAGTCGATGTTCACAAATATGAGCAGCTGTGTTAGATTTCATGAGAATTGCTCGTCTTGGTTTCCGGTCCGACAGTGTACACACCAGGGCGGTTAAACGTCACCAAGCCACTTTTTCCTATTTGTAAACGGATTATTGAAACAATTACGGTGCTGTGGACACGGTATAAGCTTGTGTAATATGAATGTGAGTAATCCGACAGTTGCGGATGACATGGTATTACTCTCATTCTCTATCAAAGGTTTAAATGAAATGTTAATTATTTGCCACCAATACTCTGTGAAATGGAGATATCAATATAACCCTGACAAATGTCATGTGATTGTCTTCAATGAACGTGCCCATACTGAACATAATAGGCAGTTTAAACTTGGTAATACTATTATCAACGAATGTAAAGACTACAAACACCTTGGATTACTTTGTGATACCTTTCTAAGCACAAAACAAATGTCTGCTGACGCATGCACAAATTAAGAGGGACAATACTTGCCATTTGTAATAGCGGAATTCACCCAACGACCTTAAGCCCGATATCATTACGAACAATCTACACATCAGTAGTGTTACCTCGGTCGCTATACGGCAGTGAATTGTGGACTTCTTTAAATGCTACGGATATTCAAAAGTTAGAAACTGCCCATCGTCTTTGCCTCAAATTTATCCAAGGTCTTCCTAAGTTTACAAGTTCTGAGTATACATTAGCTGCTTTTAACATTTCATGTTATTATTATAGACCATCACAAACTTCAATTGCTTGGCCAGTCATGTAGATTACCCAACCAGTATCTAGCCAAACAGGTTTTCATCAATAGACTAGTCAGATTTGTGAATTGTGTTGGGAATCAGACAATGGGGTTTATTCCGGATATGCACCACCGATAGTGTAAATATGAACTGATAGAATACATTAACAAATAATTAGAGTCAGGTTCTTTCCCGAACAGGCAATGCTGGAAAACGATTTTACACACTGTGTGATAAAGCGTGATAAACAGAATAGACTGAATAATTTAAATGACAAGTTATACCTCACCGAGATTCTTAATTTAGTGTTACGTGCCGACTCGCCCTCACGTCTTTGGTTGACACTGAGAAAAGAGCCGCGGTTATCAAACCTATGCCGGATACTAAACAATGTTCTAGGGTTGTTGAATTCAAGGACGTTTGTGCAACCCTGTTATAAGTGTAAATTTATGTGTGAGGAATTAGTTATTCATAAGACCTGCCTTTGTCAGGCGCTAACAAGGTTACCCTTGGGAATAGATACCTCAGCATTGCACGTCAATGCCAGACCATAATAGAGCTAATCAATGGGGCATCTAACGGTGATGTTAAAACTCTACTAAATATTCAAGGTCCAGCCGTTGTGGAGTTATTGGTCGGAAATCATTTTGTATATCCATTCATTTAAAGGTAACGATGGTCGTGACCTGCTGACATCAGGATCATTGTAATCAACTGTTTCGTTCAAACCAACTTACCAAAAGGCTGAGGATCGTAGGATCAAGCATTGGGAAGGTTTTGCTCAGAAACCGTTTGATCTACTGACGGGCCGAGGCAGAAATTAAGCAATATATTTCCTCATTAAAGATTTTCACGACACTCGCAGCTAACAGAATGGATGCCAATACATTATTTCACACCCAGACAAACTATCACATCTACAACTAAACACAGGTACAAAATGTTCCGTATTGCTTGTAAAAAGAACAAATGAGCCGACATATAATTTGTTACTTCGTTTTTACAAAACACATATTTACATTGGTCTTGACCTTGATGTGGTCAGTACGTTAAACAACTTGAAATTAGATATAATCGACATTACAATGTCCATTAATATATTCAATAATAAAGACACATACGTGAGAATAAGAATTACAGAGAAGAAATATAATTTTTGAAGCTATTCTTCTAAATTTGACATTGAAATGACCTAGGCCTGGATAAGACCACAAACTGCTTTAAGATTTGATGATCATAATCAAATGGATACTCGAAATATCCCTGAACAAATGAATTACTACATACATAAACACATACATCGCATCATATCATAGAATTTCGGGGTTGTTGTGCAAGGTTTTCCTAAGCTGTCATATCCAAAATAGCTATTTTCACACATAAATGTTAATTGAACAAATGGGATATAATGAAAAGATATAAACTAACCAACTCAGCTATCATTTTAATAAGCAACCTATATCCATAGCATATGCTATATGAAGAAAAACAGAGTGAAAATGTCCATTTTTTGCATTTTTTATTTGACCTTGAACTGACCTTGACCGCAGAAAAGTCAATTATGTTTGTCTATTTCATGTCCAAAATCAAATAAATAATATCCATGCAAATATATAGCAAAATATACATAAACAATTTTATCATATTAAATCATAGAATGCCAAGGGTGGTCGTAAGAATGCCTTCTCGGCCAGCATGTTTATCCATAAAACGGCTATTTTCACAAAGAAATGTACAAACTCATTAAACAAATGGCTTATTAGGATATGTACTTATCATTTTAATAACACGATTAGATTACAAACATATGCTATACGAAGAAAAACTGAGTTGAAATATAACTTTTTAGCTAATTTTCTCACTTTGACCTTGAAATGACCTTGACCTTGAGACCCAAACTGGTCTGTTAATATGTCCATTTGATGCACACTATTAAATGAATATTATCCACCCAGATATATGGCAATATATACCTAAACAAAAATGTCATACCAGAAAAAAAGAATATCAGATGATTTGGTAAATTAGCTCGTGCCCCTGTTAAAAAAATCTGCATCCACCTTTTTCTGAAGCCTGAAAGTCTATATTATTCGATAATACCAATGGACTTTTTATACCAGATGGGGTAAATAGATTTTGAATTTCTGGTCACCAGCTCCTAGATTAACAAGAAAAGTCACTAAAGCAAGTCAGGAATGAAAACTGCATGATTAAGTTTAGATAGAGTTGTCTCCTTTTTACCGCATATTCTCTCTGTCTCCAATTCTATGTTTATTCAATATTTGAACACCATGATAAATACGTAATGTACATCGAATATTATTTTCTATACACAGTCATGCACCAGACCAAGATACTCTTACGTTCTTATCATTTTCAGTTTGCATTGATACACTGTTCCATAAGAATTAACTTAGCTTAGCATGTATTTATACTATTTAGCAACCCACTAACGTATTTGATTACTAGGGAGAATGTGCAAGCGACTGGAGTTTATTGTGGTAAACAAGTATGCCAAGTTCAAGCAAAGAGTTTCGGTTTGCAATCTCAGTCCGGTTAAACATTTTAAGATCAATTTCAACGCTTATTTTAAAGTTTGCTTATACCATTAAATGTACGGTTTTCTACTAATCTTGTGTATTCAGAACTCCTACACTATTATGTTCACAGATGCTTGGCGTTGATGGTGACACACCAAGCAGTATTCAGAACTCATACACTATTATGTTCACAGATGTATGGCGTTGACGGTGACACAACAAGCAGTATTCAGAACTCCTACACTATTATGTTCACAGATGCTTGGCGTTGATGGTGACACATCAAGCAGTATTCAGAACTCATACAGTATTATGTTAACATATGTATGGCATTGATGGCGACACACCAAGCAGTATTCAGAACTCCTACACTATTATGTTCACAGATGCTTGGCGTTGATGGTGACACATCAAGCAGTATTCAGAACTCCTACACTATTATGTTCACAGATGCTTGGCGTTGATGGTGACACATCAAGCAGTATTCAGAACTCCTACACTATTATGTTCACAGATGTATGGCGTTGATGGTGACACACCAATCAGTATTCAGAACTCCTACACTATTATGTTCACAGATGTATGGCGTTGATGGTGACACACCAAGCAGTATTCAGAACTCATACACTATTATGTTCACAGATGTATGGCGTTGATAGTGACACACCAAGCAGTATTCAGAACTCCTACACTATTATGTTCACATATATATGGCGTTGATGGTGACACACCAAGCAGTAATACTATTACGGACCCACTTCCGAAAATCACACAGATAATCTTGAAAAACCCATATTTCTTAACCGTCCTGTGTGCGGAGGTGGTGTATATAAAACTGTAATTAATGCAATCTAAGCTACATTGGTGTATAATCAAGTTGAATTGTAATGTTATGTATGATTATTCTAGAAATCTAGAAAACGTTCTTAAGTCATACTAACGGTTGAAATAAATCTTGCTTTAATGTAATTTGTTCCAAATACAGGATATTCTGTTAACGTTTTGGTTTTGTTAAAAGCATAATTATATCAGTTTAAATCTACAAATGTGATTACCATCCAGATACCAGTTTTATTCCGGCATAACTCGGGAATATATACAAGCATTTATTGTGATATTTCATACTAAATAAATTGTAATTATACCTATGGTGATTTACTCCTTTAGAAGTACATAATTATGAAATGTAGAAAATACAGCGATTATATCATTATATGCCTTAATAAAGAAAGATTACCCATTATGGTAAACTCATTTTACTTTGAGTAGGAAATTCGTACAGTGCCAATAAACGTTATGTTCTAAGCAAAGTGCTGACTTTAATGTTGTTGATCTGGAGTAAAGATGTCCGTCTGTCCGAGTTCACAAGCCAGTCCGTACAGCCGCACCTCCGGAGTTGCACAATTACCGGCATTGCCAGTATCTACGATAAGTTAAATGGTATTGGATTCTGCATTAACGGTATGGATAGAATACAAATGCTGGATTCACTAAAGCTCTTTGTCGGTTATATGTGGGTGAGACCTAGTATGTCTCTCTATATGTTCTGCAATTAATGTTATTGCTTAATAAATGACCCAGCGTGCATTCCCCATATCAACATATGTCTAAGCTTCATAGAGTTAAACAGTATACACCTTGTCAAACAGTATACACCTTGTCAAACAGAATTCACCTTGTCAAACAGTATACACCTTGTCAAACAGTATTCACCTTGTCAAACAGTATACACATTGTCAAACAGTATACACCTTGTCAAACAGTATACACCTTGTCAAACAGTATACACCTTGTCAAACAGTATTCACCTTGTCAAACAGTATTCACCTTGTCAAACAGTATTCACCTTGTCAAACAGTATACACCTTGTCAAACAGTATACACCTTGTCAAACAGTATTCACCTTGTCAAACAGTATACACCTTGTCAAACAGTATACACCTTGTCAAACATTTATTCACCTTGTCAAACAGTATTCACATTGTCAAACAGTATACACCTTGTCAAACAGTATACACCTTGTCAAACAGTATTCACCTTGTCAAACAGTATACACCTTGTCAAACAGTATACACCTTGTCAAACAGTATACACCTTGTCAAACAGTATACACCTTGTCAAACAGTATTCACCTTGTCAAACATTTATTCACCTTGTCAAACAGTATACACCTTGTCAAACAGTATTCACCTTGTCAAACAGTATCCACATTTTCTGTTCGAATATTCCTAAACAAATTAAAATGTCTGTAACGTTAAAAGATTAAACTCAGTAAGATGAGCTCCCAGTATTATGGCATTAAGTCTCACATACTTTTGAGAATCGACTATGGAAAATAAAGTAACCTGAGTCTACATACCCGCCTGTATTTAATCAAGTTCAGTTCCAGCCATATTCCCAATAGTAACTTCCAAAAAATAGCCTATCAAGCTTTACCATGGGAAATTGCATTCATTTTTAAAAATGATTTATAGAAGAATGCAACCAGAGAAAAGCAAGTATAAAATTTGCATTTGTCACTTGGTCCTTTGGGGACGAATATTTGACATAAGAAGTTGTAATCACACTTGTTTGGAAGCTCGTTCTGTAGTCTGCAGACCAAAATAAATTAGAGGATCATGTTTAAGAGCACCGAATGACAGCGAGTTATGTATAAAGTCTGTCGTTATCGGGTTTTTGCGGGTTATTTAATGTTTAGACTGATGGACTGCTCTTAAAAGTCTTGCAGCCGGAAAGTAAATGCGACCAGAAATTAAGTGACTCGTACGTCAAACAAGGCCTAATATTTTCCGTGCGCCATTCGTCAGTCTAATTCCCCCGTATAAAAGCCACCGTCCCCGGGCCGGTATAGTATTGACTTGTGCATATCGATTTATGAATTTGCGTATCCATAGACAGATATTTCACACAGATACCCTATTTGATATTCCTATAAGTATAAGAACATCTTTAACACTTTTTCATCTAAAAACACGTTCATCACTTCTAAGTGTCTGTCGATGAATGTGTTTATCTATTGGTGTGTTATATTGATTTGTAGTTTTACTTTGTTTCATTACTATTATACTAGAAGGCCATATAAAAATAAGATGTACGTTGTTTAAAAACTCTGTATATTTTATATGTAACCTTCGTTAAATAAAGATGATATAAATATAATTATAAGATATATTGCTAAAACTTATTACTGGGCGCAACATATCGATTTTGGCTCTAATACCCACAGCAGGAGAGAAATAGTATCCACAGGGAGACACGAGTGCAGGTTTCCAGTGGTAGCCCAATGACCATGGGAAGTTCAAATATCAAAGGGTGCTTGAGCGGCTTAACAGCTTAAAAGAGCCATGGACAATTTTAACTTTTATTACTAAACATTTCAACGTTTCAAACAAATATTCTGGTAATGTTGGCTTATCAAAAATAGAAGATCGCAGTGGTTTTGTTTGTCACGAATTGTTTCGAAATAAAACGTCATTATGGGTGCAATATTTAATCGCTAAATTTCATGAGGGCTTATGTATTGGGCTAATGCAAGGAAAACGATACTTTTCATATTATTCATGTATACAGTCGAACTTCGATGCCTCGAACTACCTTCGGACCGGGAAAAAAGTTCGAGCCATCTACCGGTTCGAGGCATCGAGGGTACGAGTATATATGCACTGTATATATATAAGTTCGAACGCTTTTCGGTACGTGTACCTGACAATTATCGTGTGTAATTGTCGTATTTTGAGTGTTTATTCGTATTTTATATTTAATTAATTTATAATGCATTTGTGTCAAATTGTGGAATAATATGCATAATCATAATACTTTTAGTAAGACATGATATTATTTGACAAAATTGACTTGAAATCAAAGATGGCTTCATTCACAGTAACAGCGATGCGAAATCTGAAATCCTGAACCAGCAATTCAGCTCTGTCTTCACCGATGAAGACCTTCACTCCATGCCAGATATGGGACCCAGCCAATACCCAACTATGGAAAACATCAAGATTCAATGCAAAGGAGTACGAAAACAGCTCAACAGTCTCAACCCACACAAAGCGACGGGAACAGACAGCATCCCCACAGCCATACTTAAGATAGCAGCCGATGAGCTAGCACATATTCTCACACGGCATTTAGTATAGCTAGTTCGCCATAGAAAAATATAGTGGTTTTTTAAAAAATATTTCTCTGTAATTACCTACACTTATGATACGTATAATACCTATTATTAACATTATAAGCTTATGAAAACACGAAAAGTCTATATGTAAAATATGCTGATAGACAGTTAGACGACCAGGTTAATCATTTCGTACGAGAGGTGTTTCATAAATAATGCAACTTGGGTTGTACATTTTTATTGCGATATATTTTATAGTTTAGTACGATATGTTATATAAGTTAAGTTACCAACTATGTTAGTGCTGTTAAGCCGATCAACCACCCTTTTACATATCAACTTCCCCTGGTTATTGGGCTACCAAAGGAAACATACGTTCGTGTCTCCCTGGGGAGGCTATTTCTCTCCTTTGGTGTGGCAGCCAACATCGATCTGCGGCGCCCAGGAATATACACTGGCCTCACATGAACCAATTTACACCTTGGTGGAGTGGAGCATGTGGGTCTTTCTCAGAGAAATTTACCAGTGACCCAGACGTAGGTTGACCCCGGGACCCCTCGATCCCGAAGCGCGTGCGCTACCCCTAGGTAACCGCTTCCCATATTATTATGTTTTGTCAGCAATAACGTTTTAAAACTATTGGTGTTTTTATATATACTGAGTGGGACAAAACATTGTTAAATGAAGCTCTATTCACCCTCCATCAATTTTCGACTTTAGTATAAATTGTTCTCACGAGTAGGTGTACAGCGTTGGTGGTGTTTGCATTGTATGCATTTGTGCGCGGTTGTGACCCTGGCTATTAGTTTTGTTTTTCTGAACATTTACTAAATGTTTGGTTGAGAATTCATCAGAAATAAAAGTACTGCACTACTCGTTAGGCTTCAACATATACATGTATATAAATCGGTTCATTATGCGTGGTTGGGCCTTACACGAACATTTACGCACGGAATTGAGGTTCAGACAGTGGTGGCTAAACATGTTCCATTGGCATGAACGTACCCGACCACATAGGGAATATACTCGTACATAACAAGTCTAATGTTAGTGATACATGTACAATATATGTATGTTGTCAGTTGTTTGAATACTACAGTACTACGTTATGTACTACCTAACGAAGCCTTAGTACACACATTGTCGTATAAATCCTCTTATTCTGACAGTTAACAGTCTAGACAAACAGTCCTTGTCATTTTAATCATCTAAAGCATCCATCAATAATATACATTACATGGTCGGGTCCATTATCTTCCATAATACTGAAGCTTAGACTTGCATAGGCTTAGACTTTAAATAATGATTTACACTTATGTTGATTATAAATTCGTGTTTTATTAAGATGGAAGCTTTCATAAGATAAGTTAGATATATTCTGACGAGATATTTAAAAAAACAAATGTGTCTGTGTAGTGATTCATGTAACCACACCCCACAAAATCCGTTCATGGCAAATAGCAATGCAGCAACTGATTTTTTTAGGAAAGATATGACGGTCGATGCAGGTGACAGCTAGGGGAGTTAATTAGTTTATACATTATAGTTACCAAATTAAGGAAGTCCGCCCATAAATCATGTATACAATTAAACCAAGACACATATTGCAACAATGGTGCGCAGTATTTATACAATTTGGTATGAGGTAAACAAGAAGATGCATATAAACTAATGAACCAAACAATGTTCTTGTAACATTAGAAACAATAATCATAAATAATAAACATGGTGAAACGGCATAAAATGTTCAGCAAAGAACGAACTGACCCGGACGAGAATAAAACTAGGACGCACAGTCTAGAACATGATCAATTCCACGACCGTGACATCCTCATTGATGAATTTAAACAATTAAAAAAACGAATATTATAAAAGAAGCAATTCACAACGAGAATTGAGGGAGAGAAACGTATTCCATTGTGCATGATACTAGTTATATTTAAAGAAGAAATCAAATTATAAATGTAAGCATCGTATTGGTATTTTGATATTTTCTACTTCAGTAATAATACATTTATAGATGATACAAGTTTTGTGAACTATCAAATCGCATATACACTTTCCAATAGGGACTCAAATGTACATACTTTGAAAGTAACGCCTGCAAATGTTTTACTCGAGAGGAAATTCAAATTGTTGAGGTGTGCTAGTTCAAGTTCGTAATTATTTGACAATCTGTAACAGTACAGTACATTTCTAGGATTTTGTTAAAACTGGAACTGTTTGAAGTGATTATAATATGATTTCCCGTATAATGGACGTGGACTACTTATGACCTCTGTTTTGTTTACTAAGCATCCTTTTATCATGAAACTTCAGTATAAATGAATAGCCACCAAGGACTTCATCTAATTACACTTTAGTCCATACTTCTTAAGTATGTACATGTTAGATGTACAAACAGCTTTAAAACATAAGTCCTGAGCTTAGCAACCGACAGGTACATCGTAGAATGAACCATAGCAACCAGCAGGTACATCGTAGAATGAACCATAGCAACCAGCAGGTACATCGTAGAATGAACCATAGCAACCAGCAGGTACATCGTAGAATGAACCATAGCAACCAGCAGGTATATCGTAGAATGAACCATATAAGCAACCAGCAGGTATATCGTAGAATGAACCATATAAGCAACCAGCAGGTACATCGTAGAATGAACCATATAAGCAACCAGCAGGTACATCGTAGAATGAACCATATAAGCAACCAGCAGGTACATCGTAGAATGAACCATATAAGCAACCAGCAGGTATATCGTAGAATGAACCATATAAGCAACCAGCAGGTATATCGTAGAATGAACCATAGCAACCAGCAGGTATATCGTAGAATGAACCATATAAGCAACCAGCAGGTATATCGTAGAATGAACCATAGCAACCAGCAGGTACATCGTAGAATGAACCATATAAGCAACCAGCAGGTACATCGTAGAATGAACCATATAAGCAACCAGCAGGTATATCGTAGAATGAACCATATAAGCAACCAGCAGGTAAAACGTAGAATGAACCATAGCAACCAGCAGGTATATCGTAGAATGAACCATATAAGCAACCAGCAGGTACATCGTAGAATGAACCATATAAGCAACCAGCAGGTATATCGTAGAATGAACCATATAAGCAACCAGCAGGTATATCGTAGAATGAACCATAGCAACCAGCAGGTATAACGTAGAATGAACCATAGCAACCAGCAGGTATAACGTAGAATGAACCATAGCAACCAGCAGGTATATCGTAGAATGAACCATAGCAACCAGCAGGTATATCGTAGAATGAACCATAGCAACCAGCAGGTACATCGTAGAATGAACCATAGCAACCAGCAGGTATAACGTAGAATGAACCATAGCAACCAGCAGGTATAACGTAGAATGAACCATAGCAACCAGCAGGTATATCGTAGAATGAACCATAGCAACCAGCAGGTATAACGTAGAATGAACCATAGCAACCAGCAGGTATAACGTAGAATGAACCATAGCAACCAGCAGGTATATCGTAGAATGAACCATAGCAACCAGCAGGTACATCGTAGAATGAACCATATAAGCAACCAGCAGGTATATCGTAGAATGAACCATAGCAACCAGCAGGTATAACGTAGAATGAACCATAGCAACCAGCAGGTATATCGTAGAATGAACCATAGCAACCAGCAGGTACATCGTAGAATGAACCATAGCAACCAGCAGGTATATCGTAGAATGAACCATATAAGCAACCAGCAGGTATAACGTAGAATGAACCATAGCAACCAGCAGGTATATCGTAGAATGAACCATATAAGCAACCAGCAGGTATATCGTAGAATGAACCATATAAGCAACCAGCAGGTATATCGTAGAATGAACCATATAAGCAACCAGCAGGTATATCGTAGAATGAACCATATAAGCAACCAGCAGGTACATCGTAGAATGAACCATATAAGCAACCAGCAGGTACATCGTAGAATGAATCATAGCAACCAGCAGGTATAACGTAGAATGAACCATAGCAACCAGCAGGTATATCGTAGAATGAACCATAGCAACCAGCAGGTATATCGTAGAATGAACCATATAAGCAACCAGCAGGTATATCGTAGAATGAACAAAAGCCACATTTTACAAGATAGTGAACAATCAATCACCAATCAAACTTCCAGGCTATATTCAGCTTAAAACTAAACCAACAAGATCACAAATTTCTAGTACATCATTCATAGAACTTGGAACTAACTATGAGCACTACAAGAACTGCTTTTCGCTCGCACCATCCGAGACAGGAACGCTTTCCCACCAGACCTTGAGCAGGTCACCACTGTAGACGAATGCATAGACAGTACACGGGTTTATTGTTTTTTAACTGTATATATGATGCTTTAAACCATTGTGATGATGGCACTTGCCCGTGATGCGTAAGCCATGGGTAGTATCAGAAGTAGAAGGTAGCATTACCTTGTTCATATTAAAAACAAGAGATTTTATACAATTATAAACACCGTTGTTCTTTGAATAAGATAACTACTGCCGCCGCTATGATAAAATCTACAGCCGTATTCACGTTGATACTTCAAACTCCTGATACTTCACATTCCTGTTGTTTATTTCTACGAAGTTTGGTTTTCATATGTACCACATTGAAGCGTTAGATGTATTAACCAGATGCTATCTAACACTAGATGTCGCATTTCTTGCAAGTGATATATAACGGTGATAATTATTCCACATTGCAGTTTCAGCGGATTGATTGTGAAGAACATTTAAAATTTGCTTAATTAAATATAATGCATCTGCTTTTACACAAAGAAATGTGGACAGTTTCATTGAAGCTACCACATCTTGGAATTAACGTGTAATATGGAAATTCAACACCTCTCATACTCTCAAAATGTGCAATGTCGAATAAACTGTTATATTATAATATGTTACTTTGTCGCTGAAATGACGCTCTTTAACTATTACATAAATGCCGAGCATAGCCTTAATTTGCTTTGTTTCTACTGAAATATGGCAGGCATAAATATGTACCTCCTACCGGCTTTGAATCCGAGTAGCCAGACTAGATGACATGCACACAATCCACTCAGCTATAGAGGCACTACATTTATTTAAAAGTTAAATTTTATACTTACACTTACATGTACTTACTAACTTACTTACTGTCAATCATTGAATTTAAGGCACGTCTTCTTCCAGTATACAGGTTGACAATATAAGCCATCCAGATATCTATATCATGTCGAAATTCTGGACTATGCTGTTCTTTGAATGTATGTCCAGTCTCGTCTTTATCATGCCCCTTAATCTCGGCGTCAGGTCGTTGGTGTGTCTTGTAATATGTCACATTAAGGGTTCCATCTCAGCGATCGTATGGTGCTGTTGTTTGGTTATATTAAGTAAAGTGTAGTACATTTGTGGACAAACTAACGTACGATATCAGTCAAATAGTCTGTACTTATATATAGCGTATACTGGCATCGGTATTTTATGTAAAATGTAGTACGTTTGTGGACATTTAGTATTGGCTTTTAATGATCTGGAAGCAATATATCACAGCGTAACTGGGCAAACAATGTAAATTGTCATCTAAGTAGATAGAAGCTAATGGACTTTAGAACTATCACTGGGTTTGAGCTTCTAAGACACTTGTGTGGCTACGCCCGAGGTAAAGATGTGTTTGAAGTATAAATCTGCTACAACAACTCGTATACACACGCGTGACATCCGGTTCCATACGACCGTATATCTCATCACACTCACACAGCAAACTCCTGCATCACACACACCATACATACAATACTTCATCAATATAAAATTTATGTAGTTCCAAATTGTTTATATCACAACCAAATGCATATATTGTGTGAAAGTGTAGATGAGTTAAAGAGATGTCGGGCTCATCAAAATGATAACTTTGCTTCAATTTTCAGACAAGTTTGTGTATAATTTCGTGCATTTTGTATATAAAGGATCTTACATGAGTGAATTTCTTAATAGAGTTGGATAAAAGTGATTTTATTACTTTTATCCAACGAGTTTAATTACATTTAATATGTAAGGAAAGACACGAATGTAAGATTCTTTTTATCACATAAACAAAATAAGCTATTTGAATTAAAAAAAACCCACTAAAATAGCAGACCCGCTTCCCCTTAAGGATATCCGGGTCTAATAATTTTTTAAACAAAATTTTTCAAAACCTATATAGTTTTGAAAAAAAAGTTTTTTAACAACTCTTAGGCACCTCTCTTCAACTTTTATCCACAATTTTTTTCAAATTTTGCAATATTCAAGTAAAAATTGAAGATTTTGAAAATCGATGGAAAGTAAAAAAATGAGAAATATGAAGATTTTTCAAAAATATCATTCAAAATTAGTCAATAACACATCGTAATGAAAGAATGATAACAAATATTTGGAAATGAAATCAATTTATCCCATTAAATATGATTTACGCTTAAAAAGTTTGAAAAAAAAAATCTTGAAAAATGGCCAAAAATTAGAGCAATGTTAAATTAAATAGAGGATATTTGTATTTTTCCGTGTATGATCGGCTGATAATTCACCGAGTGAGCAGCTGATGTAATATTTTCACGAGTGGCGTAGCCACGAGTGAAAATATAAGTCAGCTGCTCACGAGGTGAATTATCAAACGATCATACACGGTAAAATACTAATATTCTATTTATTTCATGCTTCAAATAGCTTAAATGATGGAAATACTCCACTATATACGTCAAATGTTTTGCGTGACGTCGTTTTCCCGCCATACACGCGTCGAGTTGCAATCAAATAGTTCTTCTGCAATGGCTTCAATTTCGTCCATTTGTTTTACATTTATATATATATAATGTAGTGTTATTTGTTAAAGATTAAGAGAGCATGTGAAAATGCTTATTATTTTATTTTTGACGGCGAGGAAATTTGATTTTAAAAAATAGTCCGTTTGCCGTGAAATTATGAACAGTGAAATTATGAACAGTGAAATTATCGGGGAATAATCCACCGTTATTCCGCCGTAAATCACCGGTAAGCATGAAATAAAACAACTTTTTTACCAAAAAAATAATTAATGGCATGCTATTTTTTATCCTTTTTGTAATCTACATATTCAGTATGATATTTGTACACGATTGAGGTGAGTTATGCGGTTAAGAATAAATCTCAACATAGTGCAACACAGAGAATGTATTTCAATTACATTTTTAATTCAATGTAAGATGAGCCGAGACGGGTATATTTGAACGGTAATAACGTCACGGACCTTTTTAGTAGGCTCTATCTAGTATTGAAATTAGTTTGGTAAGGGGAACATACTCGTACTAAAAAACGGGAAACGTCACGTATATTGTGACGTCATGTTTTTGTTTTGACATCATCACTTCTTCGAATTTCCGGAAATAGATTGATGAATTTTAACCCCCCCAAATGCCACGGGCCTATTTTGGGCCTATTTTGTTATACTACGTTGAGTGCCACGGGCCTATTTTGGGCCTATTTTGTATGGCCATAAGGAACCTGGCATCATTACATATTGGCATCGTAGGAAAGGGCCAATATGTAATCAAGTAAGGGTCAAAACATTGTGACGTCATTTCCGGTTGAATTCGGACATGACGTCATACGTCTGACGACGTTACGTTTGGCGCCATTTCGCCGATCGTGTATAAAAAGTGACCATCGGAATATTGCGTTATTATGTAATTAATAAATGGTTACGTTAAAATAAACTATTTACTTCGGTGGTAAAATGACAGCCCTTCAGCATGATTGCTAAAATAGTTAAAATATTCATGTTTTATACTGCGTAATTATTCTTCGAAGTGTGCGTGTTTTTCACTTCATCTTACCACGGTATATCGTTACATAGGCATAAACTATAACAATAAGAATGTTCTATAAAGTTTCATTATCTACTGCTGAAATTTTGGTATCATTCCATCGAACAGCTAGCAAATAAATGAACTTTTTGCAATGCGAGTGTACTCACCAGACGTGTTTTTTCTACACACCGTTGGGTGACGTCATGCCAATTACTTCCAATCATGCTCGACAAAATTAATTGATTTATTGGCCTAAATATTATTCAATTGTATGCCGTAAATGTCATGCCACTATTCAATTTCAGTAATTCATTGTATCTCTTTATAACGAACTTTATCGGCGGGCAAAATAACACCCAGAAAGGCCCAACCATTATGTTTCCAGATATTAATAGTTTGAATAAATACATCATTATACTGAACCTCACATCCTGTGTCATATTTTTTCAAAACCATGGGTACCGGGTTCGAAGTTCATTGTGATATATATATAAAGGTCAATAATTATAAATAACAACGAAATATTAAACACTTTCCATGTATATGTAGTGCTACGTTTTTATAGCGAGAGCCTAACGTAATCAAACAATTAGTAACGTTATCCCAAAGCACGTAGGCTTAGATCCATTAACTGTCATATAAATAACTGCCCTTAGTAAGTAGTCCCTGCTGAACAGTTGATGCAGGCTGTTAGTTGCGAGTTTGTATTGTGAACGACAGCAAATAGTAAATAGGTGTGACACTTCAACAGTATAAATTTAAAATAATGCGGTTTATTTTTGCCCACAAAAGAACTACACATGTACTGTGCCAAAAGCGATTGTTTTTTGGTGCACTTTGTTTCTTTGCGAGCACGATCTTAGATTCGTGCTTAACAAACAGGAAGTGATCGGTTTTAACTCTGAGAAGGATCCAAAACACATTTGTGAAGGGTTAGACTTGGTAGTAACAGTAGCCATTCCGGTAAAGATAGCAAGTGTTATTCAATGTCGCTCAGCGATCGCTTTAGTACTATACTAAATACCGAGAGCTCCCCTCCACGCCTTGAATTTGTTCGACATACACTGGAGAGGGTCCCTAGTGTTCGCTTCAGATTTGTACCTTTCACCAAGCGCTGTCCTTAGCTAGCAATCATGGTCTTAAAGTACTCCTGTGGTTTCGACCAGCATTTGATGAATGATAGAGTCGGTCCTGATATTGCTGGAATTTATACATGTGTACGGCTATATCGCTGTAAATATTTAAGGATATTTCTCGATTGCGGGGCGCGATCTTAGACCTACGTCGAATGCTCGTCATATTCGATAAAAAAAGACTTAAATCAAGACAGAATGAAGCGGATCATTGAAAAAATAACAATGCCCAGGAGTTGTAATAGTTAGTAAACAATTTGATTCCCCGCATGCTTCAGAGAAAACCCTTGCTTGCAGACATTCGAGTTTAAATCGACATGGTGAGTTAGTTCTATGCTAAGAGCACATTTTAATCTACTGACACAAATTTAACTTTCTTTGCAGAAAATGCACGTAATATTCTTTTTGTGGATTGTTTTGGGCTTTGAACTTATTACATCAAATTTTAAGAATTCTGAAAAATTACGATTGCGTTTCAGGACATATATCACGTATCATGTCGCTACAAAATTAGTTCAAGTCACCAAGGATAAATTGTATTTGCACATGGCATTCATAGTTCGTTCCCCTGATACTATATGTGTGTCTAGAGGTTTATTTTCAACGGACATCCGCCACATTCGAAGTACGTAGATATCCGTTTTATTCATCTCATAATGACCGAAGACGTTCGATTTTGAGTGAAGTGACAGTTGTGTGAAACAAGGCATCCATGTTGCGATACCTTACTAGTATCTATTTCCGAATTGAATCATCGATTCTGCAACGCACGCGGTAGAGTTTACAGCATATATATATATATGCCCATGGGATACAACATACAGACAGTTAATCTATAACTAGATGTGCAATGAACACTGAAGAGCATTATAAGAACTGACAAAGTGCCCGGGCCAAGATTCAAACAAGTAACATCTCTTACCATAGTCAAGAGCAAAGCCCACTCGACTACGGTGCAGCCATATCACTATGCTGGGTGTTTTATTAATTGTTCGTTCATTTCCTTGCAAGATACAAAAAGAGACACACGCACTAAAACACCACAAATATACTGCAACATGAGTTAATAGTGCAGTTTCCGTTTTATGTTTTGTGTCCTTTTTGTTTTGTGTAATTTCCCAATACTTATGAACGTTTTACAATCATGTCGACTCATTGAAAGGAAGGTCTGATACAGTACTTACTCGAAAAAGTCGCACACTGGGTAGAACAGTGCACCACACTCAGTGCATCGCTACGTGAAGGGTCAAATAGTTACACTATTTTGTGTAACAAAGATTTGCATTGTAAACATCTACTGTAATCACCAATCGTAATTTGTTTCAAAATAGTATCCGTATTTAATTGAAGCTGATATGATTATGTTGATATTCTTAGAGGGGATTCAATAACGCTGTTTTTACATGTACTGGTCTGTTTATTATTTGTATACATGAATCTTTTATTTCCTTGAATGTAACACCGTTTCTTAACATACTAGTAAGTAATTGTATTCGGCGGCAGATTCACCTAACCAGTGACTTCTTGCGCTGCAACCCACTACATTACAAGTAATAACAACCAGCTTACCATTCTACAAGCAACAATTAACATTTTGACATGAATGTTGAGAAAAACGACATGGGTGTTATCTTGTCATTGAATGGTATAACCTAGGTCACGCCCGGGGTTGTTGTGCCTCATTTGGTCGCCGTTTTGGCATGGGTTTCTGTGGGCACTGCGCAGGGTAGTGGTGTCGTTCTGACTTCTGTGCTCGGCTGGTTAGGTTGAGTGCTACCTTCCCTGTCGGATTTTCTCATACCTTTTTTGCCACAACTGCAAAACGAGCCTTAAATTTCCAGCCCACTATAACCACTGAATCGCGGCATGTAGGACAGTATGAACCCAACCTCTTTGTATAGTAATTAAATAATGTAAATTAATTTTACAAAACATATAATTTAGAGAATAGTTCATAGCGGCTTAGTTCCGAGATAGTTTTATATGAATTTTAAATTTATATTTGGTTTACATCGTGATTTCATTAGGTGTTGATGTTCACGCACATGTCATTCGATTAAAATTAAAATCTAGAATACGAATACCCGATACTGGACTTGTTTAGGCATCTTGTAAACACAAAGTTTTAGGGTCCAAAGTTTGTGTAAATATGGAGTTCTGGGATAAGTTTACGTGCACACTAGTCTAGAATAAAAAAGTTAGAAAACTTACATGTACATTAAATAAGATACTGCATTTTAAAAGTAGATATTCGCAAAAATGTCCAAGTCTATCGATTGTAATTTTATCCAGCTTTTATGCGTCTGTTTCAACTTAGCATACATTCTTGATTTACTTACCATGGATGCATAAACAGCGCTTTAATTAACATCTAATTACGTTGTAACATGCGTCATACCGCGCCGTTTTTAGAGCGTCGATTTTATGTGTTCAACTTGTTTACGTCAAAACAGGCTTGGCACAGACGACGTTATTTGTAATTTCGACGTCGGCAGCGAAAGGGTTAAAGAGATGCTATTTTGAAACTCAAAATGCATTAAAAATTTCAGGAAGTGTTAGCTTATGCTATGTTCAATAGATAAATGAAGGTTTGTGTTTATTTATTATATTGGACTTGGATTGCCTTTGTAAATTCTCGTTGAGATTTTCCGATTCGCCTTGTCTATCGATCACAAAATCACGGTCGGCCATATATGTTAATTGTTTTGACAGCGCGTATGAATACAAAGAATCTATCAAGATAGAGATGAAAACACGTAAATGGGGATGAATAGGGCACACACTACGAAAACCTAACATCAACATTACAAAGCAGGCTCTAAAATGGAACCTTCATGGTAGAAGGAGAAGGGGACGTCCACGCAACACCTGGTGAAGAAATGTCGAGGCAGAAATTAAAGAGAGTGTAAATATCTGGAACGCTATGGAACATACTGCAGGAAACAGAGACAGGTGGAGGGAATTCGTCAATGGCCTATGCTCCTCAGCGGGCCTAAGTATGTAAGTAAGTATAAATACATAAAAATAGTGATAAGCCCCCCTCATTTGAATATTTATGATATTATTGAGTAGTGTAATATAGTTTTTATGTAATAGGCTTTATTACACTCCCACACTGTGATTTATGTGATAAATATCAATATATAAATACACTTCGGACTTTGAAAACGCACTTTCCAGGGATCGGTATTTTTTGTGTGAACTATTTAGGAATATGTTTACCAATGAAATAATGTTTATAACGGTGTGAGTAAAGTATATTTTAATCCATTATCAAAACCGAATTGCTAGTAGTGACCACGTGGTCAAATCTCATTTTTCACGCGTGATGCTCGTGCGATTGAAAATATTCGAACTGTGTAAATGGCGATGTGTAAACGATTCATTAGCATACCAAAAAACATCTTCAGTTTTTCAAAATCAAAAGTTTACATTTCACGTCAATCCGACACATCTGGAGGTAAAGACATGTTACAACCGGAAGTAGCCATCACGCGGTTTTTGCGCGATTACATTGTCATTATACAATATAGATTCGTCTCCAATAACGTTTTATGCCAACTGATACCACCATTAACTTCAAATAGGGACTTAAGGCGTAAAAATACACTTGATTCGGCTAACTTAATCCGCATGTTCGGCCAAAGAAACGACTTCCGGTCAGCAACCGTGCTTGTCAAAAGAATGCTTGGTATCGATTGATATGCTAATTCATCAATGAAAATATCAAACACGTTTATTTATGAAATACAACATTTTCAATTAGTACCCTGCCAATTTGTGTTTCATCTAACATTGAAAAAACGTGCTTCAACATGCAGTCACTTCCTTCTTGCTTTACTGTTTCCGGATGACATGGGTGTTAACCTTAGACAGCAGGAATATAACCATGCGCATAAATAACAAATAACAGTCACTTTTCTTGAAGAAAACAATATTTGCGTGATGGAATGTCCTAGATTTTAATCCCACCGAAAACAAATGACATGTTCTTTCAAACATGATTTCACGGATGAGTTCCATAACCCGATCTGCCCACAAGGTTGTCCAAACCTTCTCCAGAAGCAGATTGCAATTGTAATGAGTACCCGCTTTTATATACGCACCAAAAAAATAACTTTACTTGCACTCTCCCTAACTGTGATTTTGGCTTTGAGACTTAAGTACGTGGATGTCACGTGACTTGGTAACATTGTTAACTGTCGTTTTGAAATTTTGCTAGATGTTTGAACATTAAATGAGCAATCTTTAGACAAAATTGGAATGCGGTTAAGCAATGTTTGCTATTAAATTTCATGGTTTAAATAAGTAGTGCGTTTTCAAAGTCCGTAAGTGTAATATAGCGTAGTTCTTTCATACGACCATTTACCGAATACCGACAGGAATGTCTTTACAATAAACCCTGTCTACATATTGTACTGATCGACCATTGGCTTTGTCTTTTTTGCCGGCAAGATGTGACTTAACACTTGCTACTACTGCAGTGACAACTTTATCGAACAAGTGTTGTATAACGGAATGAAGACATTGCGAATTGTGAATTGGTGTCAATATGAATAATGCCTACTGCATGTGACATTTGCGTTTTGAGTGCATATTCGGATTATGTGACATGTTCCACTTATATCAATTCCTGAAGATATACATCGCAGCTTGGATCAAATCCTTTATCAGACATGACCGCCCATCCTAAACCTATACTAGACTAAGTTCTGAACTGTAATACCATTACAATGGACCATATATAGTTGACTGACTGCACGCAAGAAATGTGTTTGCTTTGGAGCGTTACATATTTGTTTTCAATAATTACTTCCGTAGTGATTAGACTGGTGCTATAATGTATGATAGACTTGTCTGATATGAATGATACGTTGTTTCTAAATAAGAAATGTGCGTTATGTACACATGTCTGTAGTTGGTGTGTTGCCAACTGGCTATGTGCAAAGCGAACTATTCTATGAAACAACACCCTCACCTTATTTTACACACATGTTACCCGGGTTTTGATTCCTCAAGTTCGGTCTATGACATATGAGCAAATCTTTACTTAGAAAGCGCTATCAATATTTATTGAATACACAACTAGTGATATGTCAGTCATTTGTTTGCACAGTTTCATCATTTTATGAAAAGATTGGGGCGTCAAATACAAACCGATGAATAAACGGAATAAATCAGAAAGTAAAATAATGTTAATAACCATGCACTGATACTTCATCTGGTAAATACAATTCAACATCATATGAACATGTTCAACGAAGGCAAATGTTATTTACATTTATAAAGAACGAACGCACGTCTTTGTAGAAAAAGATAAACTATTATTTTACGACAAATCACAGTGGGTGCAAGGCGATTTATTTGTCTGGAGTTATATTGGAAAGCCTAGACAAAAATGACAACCATCGAATTTTAGTTGTCGGCTACGATATTATAAGGACACAGCTAATTTATAGACGAATATGGTTAATGTCAAATGGTTTATAATAGACAAATCTATAACATTCTAACATTGCATAACTGTTCTGATTTTATAGCGTCTCGATTGTTATGTATCACAAATTGTAATCCTCATCAATAATCTTACATTCAGACTACATTATAGACCTTTGTAGAAATATGTCAAGTTGCAACATTCGATCGAAGATATATGTCTACAGTATATGTGTCTAAAGACTCAATGTCCATTATTTACTTGTTATTATTTTAATATTAAGTATATGAGTACATTGATATAGTCTAGCAACACGGCTGTTATAGTTCTAATATTAAGTATATGAGAACATTGATGTCCTCTCTCCTTTTTAACCTGATCATAGACTGGGCGATGAGAGAAACAACGGAAGACACGACGAGAGGTATAAGATGGCAACTCCAGACCTTGATTTCACCGACGACCTTGCCCTTCTCGTCCATACTCACCAACATATACAGGAGAAAACAAACCGCTTATCCAAATCTGCCAAGCAAGTCGGTCTTTATATCAGCCAGACAAAAACAGAGATTGCGACTTTGAACATCAATATACAAATAGATAAAACAAGACTGCGTTCAATAAACGCTTATGCCCCCGTGGAAGCCATGTCCATAAAAAGCTTAGTCAATCAGGGGCCATTATTCAGTTAAAATGTTTGATAGTGTTACATGGCTTTGAACTATAAGGGGCTTATGATGGTAAACGAATAATGCCACATTTGAAAGCAGTGCCTTGATCGACTTCATGTGTGATCTGGTGATACAGATGTTATGGTTCTTTGTCACTGCACTTCTCCAAGTTGCCATCTATTCATATACCAAGTTTCAAGTCAATATCTTAAACACTTTTGAAGATACACTCCTGTCAAAATTTGATTCTGAGAATACTAAAGGGGAGATAATTCAAAATTTAAGACAGACAGAGTTATGGTTCTTGGTCATTACACTTCTCCAAGTTGCCATCTATTTATATTCCAAGTTTCAAGTCAATATGTTAAATAGTTTTGAAGATATACTCAGAGCAAAATTTGACTATAAAAAAACACTAAAGGGGAGATAATTCAAAATTTAAGACAGACAGAGTTATGGTTCTTTGTCAATGCACTTCTCCAAGTTGCCATCTATTTATATTTCAAGTTTCAAGTCAATACGTTAAATAGTTTTGAAGATACGCTCCAGACAAAATTTTATTGTAAAAATACTAAAGGGGAGATAAGTTTAAGTCCAAAATTAGGTCAAGGTGAAGGTCAAAATGGAGTCAGGTGATACAGGCGTGTGGAGAGTGGTCATATACAACATTCATGCAAGTATGAAAGCTTTGTAGCAAGCCATTTTAATGCTAGAAGAAACGGTCAATTTGGGTTAACCAAGAATTTTACCTTTCAATAAGTCTAAGTCCAAAATTAGGTCAAGGTGAAGGTCAAAATGGAGTCAGGTGATACAGGCGCGTGGAGAGTGGTCATATACAACATCCATGCAAGTTTGAAAGCTTTGTAGCAAGCCATTTTAATGCTAGAAGAAACGGTCAATTTGGGTTAACCTGGCCGGACGGACGAACGGACGGAAGGACGGACGGACGGACAGACGGACAGACGGACGGACGGACGGACGGACAGGTGAATTACTATATGCCTCCCGATCTATCGATACGGGGGCATAGAAATACTTCGTAATACCAACAAGTTTACATATCTGGGTTCTGTCATAAGAAACGATGGCGGAGCTGGTGATGACATCCATTCTAGACTATGCAAAGCTTGAAACATCTTCATGTCACGTAACAACATATGGAAATCCTCTCAATATAGCAAAAATACCAAACTCAAGTTATGCTAAAGCTGTGTCCTTTCAACCCTATTATATGGATCAGAGTGCTTGAGAATGACAGAAAATGATCTTCACCACCTATCAACTTTCCATACGAAGAGTTTGAGAAGAATTTCGAGAATCTTCCGCCCAAACACAATCTCGAACGAAAACCTTCTACAGCAATGCCATCAAGAAGACATGGCCACCATATTGTACAGACGAAGATGGAAATGATTAGGACACGTTTTCAGGAAAGAAATCAGCACCATCCCAAGAGTCGCTTGACATTGGACACCTGAAGGAAAAAGGAAGCGCGGAAGACCTAAAATCACATGGAGGCGAAGAGTCGATGCAGAATTGAAGACCATGGGACAGTCCTGGGGAACAGTGGAGAAGCTTGCAGAAGATCGAAGCCGATGGAGGTCCTTTGTTGCTGCCCAACATGCCAGAGGGCATAACGGGTAGTAAGTAAGTAAGAGTGCATTGATATAGTCTAGCAACACGACTGGTCAGACATCGTCGAACGAGAAGTGACGAGAAGTGTATTGAACAGGCATAAAAGTGTACGAGGAAACGCACTAATGATTCACTGAATATTGAATATACCCTCAGTAAGATGGATACAATAATTTGGTTCACTCGTCTAATTCATAACTTTAGGTATTTGTCGTACATACATACTCCTAATGTGTTCCGTCTAGCAAATGACATGACCATGTAATGCAGACAGCATCTAGACACATATACGATGAAACTATAAACACAAAAGAAATGGAACACCAATCAGACCAACAAAAGAATTGTCTGTGATTAGATGGATTCAAATATACCATAGGCGAGATATAAGTGCTTGCTATTATAGACTATTCCAAAATGTTGTAATATGGATTTGCTAGAAATCAATAAAAGCAAGCAAGCGTTTATGAAGACGATTCCGAACACATTTGTATTGTTGATAGTTGATTTGTCTGTTGTATATGTCACACAATAACAGATAAAACAAATTGCATTCACAAATTCACACTATAACAAATGGTTAAACTACGTAATGATCAAGATATTTCGGTAAACTCATTACCTGTCGAGGACACACACTTTCGTGAATGCATGTTTGGTAAACGACAAACAGGTTTAATATACTGGAAAACACGCTTGTTGTGTAATTCTGATTAATTAATAATTAGAGAGGATTAAATTTCACGAATAACTTCATAAATGGATAATAATTATCCTCAATATTAATACCTTTACATCTTAATATTGACTTATTTGTTTGACATTGTCTTGTATTCGAGGTGTTGAGATTGTCTTGTATTCGAGGTGTTTAGTTTTTAGTATTTTATTATTAAGATTATCATAATTCTGATGTTAAATTTAAGTTAGGTATGTATGTTCATTCCCATGAAGACATGCGTAGATGAATAACCTGGCTTTCTACTACATCCACATGTAAAGAACTTGACAGCTTTTTGCCGAAAAGAATACTCATCCACGTTACAGATAACAGAGTACAATGCTGTAATACAAAAATAAAATTGTATAGCTCTAAGCATACACCACTTGGCCGTTGTGGTCAAAGAAAGTTATATATATATATATTAAAAGATGTCGAACCCTACCGTTGGACAGCGGTATTGCGCCACAGAGGTGCAATAGATTTTCCTTTATGTTCGGGTAATCAAATCCTGCCCTTAATGGTGCACGTACGGGTCGTTGGTGATCAATGATTAAATTACTTTCTAATTTATATGCAATAAAACGGTATTAGCTCGAACTTTAAACACAAGCCGGTTGCTAGGGTGTCTGATTGTGACAGGAGAAGTTACAGTAGCTATTGAGGGTAACAAAATACATGATTAAGTATAAAAGAGTTGTCTCCCGTTTACCGCTATTTATCATTGGTGTCAAGTATTCCTTCAGTCTGCAAGTCAATGTCGTTCGTAATTTGAATGTTATGATAAAATAATCGAATATCTTCAAATCATGATACCCTTTCGTTCTTACTATAATCAGAAGGGATTGATAATGCCATTCTTGTACACTGGTAACTTAAAACAATGTTTAGACTATATTTAGCAATCCCCTTCTACGTATTTGATAACTAATTGGAGGAAACGTGTAAGTGGCTAGACAGCTTGAGTCAGTAGAGTAGTCGCAATTTGAGCAATGTGTTTCTGTTTCTAACTGACCAGTGCATTATGTTGTTATGTGAGTTTATTGAATATTTTTACATGGCTGGCGATTAAAGAACAAATCTTACGTTATCATTGTAATCGACCGATATACAATGAACGTAACGTCACGTCGTATTTTTGAGACGCCATGCAGGTAAAGAAGTAACGTAAACAACATACCATTCTAAACTAACACTGGCGTTATTTATAATTGCGCGCATAAATCATCTTAAATTAAATACTCAAACACCTTAATATCTCGGGTGACATAGAATGTTTTGTCGTTCTGACGCTTTTTATTATCCACACGACCCGACACCCATAAGAATACTAGTTTGACCTGACGTCAACCTTCGAATAGGACTTCAGAACAATTTTTCTCTGTATACAATAAGGATAGATATAAGCCGTTCTCCAGGAAAACCGGGCTTATTGACAAAATTGTGAAAATATTGATGAATATATGGTTAGAAAGAAGAGACTCTTTTGAACATATTCTGAAAATTGGAACAAATTATTTTATACACCTACGAAGTTATAGACTTTTTAACACAATCACTACCGCGTACTTTTTTTAGTGACGTCGTGAACGTCATTTTGTACTTTTTTGACGTGACGTTAACTGGTATTTTAAAGATCCAGTATCTGATAATTTTTTGACGTAAACTTTTAAAATTGTGGCACATTATAGAATCATATTCTTATTTTAATAAAACGTGTCCAATCTGTGAGTGTTTGCTTACAGAGAACAATTGCAAGTGTTTTAGCCACTTAACCCTTGATTTCCTTGATATGTGTACTTTTTAGAAAACGATCACCATAGCAACGACAGGAGATATTTTTACACAATTTTAAAGAAACTTGAAGCTTATGGATGGTACTATACTATCCAATTACTTAAATATGAAATTAAAGGACACGAGTTTTTTCTCATTCTAGACATTTTTCTAAATCTTATTGCATAATTACAATACAATGTCATTAAGCTCGGTTTTCCTGGAGAACGGCTCATATACATCGTTTGTGCAGTGCAAGCCTTTGTGTGAGCGTATGTGACCCTTGTTATTGGTTGTGTTTTAAAGAACATTAATAGACACTTTTGGTGACAATTTGTCAGAAATACATGAAAAAGAACGTTACCCTATTCGTTATGCTTCTATACATCGGTTCATTATGTGTGGCTAAGTCTTACACGAACATCTACTCCGAATAGTTTGACGTTCAGACAGTGTTTGATCACCATGTTCCATTCGCTTGAACGTACCCAACACCACAGACACTGTGCCAAACACCACAAAGTTTAGTTGAACATGTACAATACGTCTATGCTGACATGTTCATGTTTCTAGAATACTAGTACTTGATGTACTCCCACGAGAAGCCGCAGTCCTTCCACTATGACTTTATAACTACTAATCCGATTTATAACGGTCTTGTAATATGAAGACGTCAAGCATCGACAGCATCCGCTGTTGCACAAATCTGTTCGGATCCATTATAACCCAAAGTACTGCAGCTTAGACTTGTAATATGTTATTCAAAGAATGATTTACACTGATGTTGATTATAAATTCGTGTTTTATTAAGATGGAAGCTTTCATAGGATAAGTAAGATATATTCTGACGAGATATTAAAAACAAATGTGTCTGTGTAGTGATTCATGTTACCACACTCCACAAAATCCGTTCATGTCAAATAACAATGTAGCATCTGTATTGTTTTAGGACAATTATGGTGTTGTTCATTTATTCATGACACCACATTGAACCGTTAGATGTACGAGGGACGTTTGGATTTAAGTGGCAACAGGTGCGGTTTATTCAAACAACGTTAATTCTTACAGAATTGACTATTTGAGTCCTTCAAAGTAGTCTCCGCCCGTCTGCACGCATTTTTCCAAGCGTGCAAGCCAATTGGAAAATGCATTTAAACGCTTCCTTGGGTATACCATTGATACACTGGTATAGGGCGCTTCCCACTGCACTGCGCGTCGCAAAGCGGCGTCCTCTGAGACGTGATTTGGTGTAGGGGTTCAACCAAAAGTCACAAGGTGACAGGTCAGGACTATATGCAGGATAAGACAAAACCTCGATATGATTCGTTTGCAGGTATTCTAATACGGCGGTATGGCGATAGGCAGGGGTGTTGTCGTGGAGAAGTTCGTGGGCGCTTCGCTGCATAGTGCTCGACCACTGCAGGGAAGACATTTTCCTTGTAAAACATACCAGTGACAGTAGTACGTTCAGGGACAGGCACTCGAGCAACGATTCCATTTGAATCGAAAATTGGTCATACTTCACACGCCAAACGCTACGACTACGCCGCGCAATTACGGGTCTGTCATTACTTTATGTTTTGTTGCTTATTGTCGGGCTCAAAAAAGTAGAGCAAGGTCTCGTCACCTGTTACTATTTCTCTTAGCCGCCTGGGGTCTGTTTCTTTAAATCTTGCGAGCAAGGCTGATGCTTTCTTCACCCTAGCCGCCTTTTGCTCCGGGGTCAACATATGCGGTATCCAGCGCGCACAAACCTTGCGCAGCTTAAGCCTTTCCTTTAAGATTTGAAAAACCGCCGACGAATGTAGCCCCGATAGATCCCCTATCTGCTCCACTGTACACTGTACACAAAGGCCGTCGAGGATTGTCCTCACTTTTGACGCTTGTTCTGACCTCTTTGAATAAAGATACCCATCGGGCAACTGTACGATATGGAAGTGCATTTTCACCGTATACTTTGTCTAGATCGGCTTAATTTCTGTTGCGTCGATACCGAGCAATCCGCGTATTTTGCAGTACACCCTTTGCTCTTCGCGTAAATCGCTACCGTTTTCAGCCATGATTTTAGCCAGTATGCCTGAGTACATGTATTTCAACTCACGATTAAAAACATTTATGCACGGGTTTTTCATGCCGTTTCCGGTTATCGCGACAGAAAAATGTCTGAGCGTTCCGTTGGTATGCCACACTTGCTGATTCACGTGCAAAGCGTGAAAATACGGTAATGTTGCCACTTAAATCCAAATGGCCCTCGTATTAACCAGATACTATCTAACATTATAGTTTACCCTACTTCTTTGTCCAATCAAAAGCCAGGGATTTTCAAATTTTGGGTCCACTTGTTCATTTATTTTTGCAATGGGCATAATAACTATTTAGTAAATCTGTTTATTAGGACACTTTTGCTGATTCAAAATATGGAAAACTAGACCCGCCTATCCTCATTACTTACTGTTATTCTATCAGCAATCATGAAAGGAATTTAGTGCAGTTTTACTCTCATTATTCCATAAATGAGCATGCTATTGTTTGCATACAAAGGATCACTAAAAGTGGGTGGGTAAACTATAAGCCGGTTATAGATCACTTATTAGAATCACAGGTGGCAGTATCAGTGTTTTGTCCGCAAACGATTAAAAAAATAATAAAAAAATATAAAAAAAATCTTTACTGAGCTAATATACTATCAAGGTATAAAGCATACTATATGTCTATATGCCAAAGATTGTGGAACATTGCATCTCGTTGTTTCAACATAAAATACGGGCGCTGAAGAAAAATCGCTATACAAGTCATTCAAATAAACTATAAGATATTCATTTTTACCGAAAATCTCGTTCAATTGTATCTTATAACTGCGAAACAGCAAAACAGTGTTACTTTCGTTATTTAACTTCGCTCAAGGTCATTTTATTTATGCACTGGTTACCTATGCGATGTTCCACAATCTTTGGACATAGACATATACTACGCTTCATACCTTGATAGTGTACATAGAGTTAGATAGACAATCGATATACTAGTACATGTATATACTGTCCATGTAGTGTATTAGCTCAGTGACGGATTTTTTCTTTTTCCAAACACTGATACTACCACCTATGATTAGAATTATAAGCAAATTAGTAATGCTGTCGCTAGCGCTCCCTTGCAATAATTTGTTTATAAATTGTTTACCTACCTAGGAAACATTGTTTGATTGTGTATTAGCTGCACGTTATTGTACGCACGTAGCGTCAGAACTACATAGGAAACATTGTGTGATTGTGTATTATCAGCACAAATTGTACGCACGTAGCGTCAGAACTACTCAGGAAACAGTGTGTGATTGTGTATTAGCGGCACGTATTGTACGCACGTAGCGTCAGAACTACCGAGGAAACAGTGTGTGATTGTGTATTAGCGGCACGTATTGTACGCACGTAGCGTCAGAACTACTCAGGAAACAGTGTGTGATTGTGTATTAGCGGCACGTATTGTACGCAATGTAGCGTCTGAACTACCGAGGAAACAGTGTGTGATTTTGTATTAGCGTCATGTTATTGTACGCAAGAAGCGTCAGAACTACTTAGGAAACAGTGTGTGATTGTGTATTAGCGGCACGTAATTGTACGCACGTAGCGTCAGAACTACCGAGAAAACAGTGTGTGATTGTGTATTAGCGGCACGTAATTGTACGCACGTAGCGTCAGAACTACCGAGGAAACAGTGTGTTATTGTGTATTAGCGGCACGTATTGTACGCACGTAGCGTCAGAACTACTCAGGAAACAGTGCGTGATTTGTATTAGCGGCACGTATTGTACGCACGTAGCGTCAGAACATCCGAGGAAACAGTGTGTGATTGTGTATTAGCGGCACGTAATTGTACGCACGTAGCGTCAGAACTACTCAGGAAACAGTGTGTGATTGTGTATTAGCGGCACGTATTGTACGCACGTAGCGTCAGAACATCCGAGGAAACAGTGTGTGATTGTGTATTAGCGGCACGTATTGTACGCACGTACAGTACTCACCACACACAGAGAAATCACATACTCGTACTTCATGCCAAACACATTACTTCCTGAATAGTTCCAGATCGATAAAATCTCGACAATATTCATACAACGTATTCAAGTCTAGATGAGTTAATGTGACGTTCATCAAATTGATTCAATTGCTTCTATTTCATAGAAGGTTTCTAAAATATATAAATAACGCTCTTAGATTGATAGAATCCGATATATTTTACATTATTTCCCACTTTCTCTTCAAGCACATAAATAGTTTAGATTAAATTTCACGTGATTTAATATAATGCGATTATTTTTTAATAAAAATTATCATTTTGATAATATCAGCTTTTATATCCTAATATATTTAGTGTCCCTATTGTCCTATTTTCTAAGTATAAGGAAAGATAAATCATTAATGTAGTTTTCCAAATATGATACATTCAATGAATACAAACATAAAAGTCGTGTCATTTCTAGAGTACAATATGTACACACATTTCTGTAAAATATTTGATATTAAATTAATGAAAATGATAGGCACTGGTATATTCATTCAATTATTTATACCAGTTGGTCTGGCTAGTTTTTAAGACTGCTATTATTAGATGGTGCAACGGCTTGAATTCTAAAAAAGCACCAACTGATTTAAAAGTATGAATCACACTATTTGTAACTGTATAAGATATGAGGAAACCAGACAGAGAAGGCATGTAATTTTTAAGTTTATTTTTGAATCCGCAATTTATTTTTTATTTTAAATATAGTCTTGCCAATATGTTGGTTGTAAGACGTCCGATATTGTATTGACATCAGAAACAACCCAAATCTGATACCAAATTAGTGTACAGAGCAACATACCGAGGGAAGATTTGTCCAAAATTGAGGTGAAAGTAGAACGTGCATCGGCACTCGAAATAGTTTATTAGATGAATGCTTCGAGTTAAGAGATAGTTTTAACTTAGTTAGATTGAGTTTATAGGCACTATGAAAGTATTGGAGCACAAAAGATGTACACTGGGAACCAACTGAAACGTTTAGTGCTTTCTCATAAAAACAACATTAAATATAACAGACATACTGTTGCAGAAATCAATAAGAAGCTGTCGCAATCCGAGCAATTCGTCTTCAAGCGTTAAATTGACTTAAATATAAGTATTCAAATAAACGATTTTGATGAGACTAGAAAGTGTATATATTGATGCTAATACTTACTGACGGTTTATTGAATTTCATTATCTCTAAACCACAGGTTACAGTATCAAGAGTAGTTTCCCCTATGAGTAATATATAATATATATACGAGGGTTATATAATTTTGACACTGTTTTTAACGAGTTCGTAAGTGCACAAATATTCAAATTTTAATAAAAAATATATTTTTGCAGTGAGGGCAATACTCTAAATGACCATTCTGAAAAGTTTTGTCAAAATCGGACTGACATTTCAAAAGAAAATGGCTTTCAAAGTTGCTACAGATAACAGCGGTTGCATAAAAAAGTCTTTTGCTTTTTAGATTAATATACATGCAGCTGGTCAAACGAAATTTTTAAATGTTATAATACTGATACGACAGGTATTTCAAGGCTCAAATTACTTAATTTGTTGTTTGTTCTAAAAACATTACCCCTCCCATGTCTTGAAACATGTTTTGAAATTAGTCAAAATAAGAACATTTTGGGTACAAAAACTGCTTTTGTCAATTGCATGATACTTCTGTGGTCAGATGCAAATATGTCCATAAAAACGTTCAATGACAAAAATTGAAATATTGTCTAACCGCTGATATCTGCAGCCAAACTCCACAAATTGAACCCTTGTATATAATAGTTAACTTAAAAGAACTTTTTAGAAACACTGTCCATTTGCGTACCCTTAGTGTTTATGGTGAACCTACGAGGGTTGTTCATTTAATTCCCGGACGATCGATATTGCTGAAAAACGATTGGACGGATATTAATGAAAACGCACACTAGCACAATCACATCATTCCTTGATTCACATACAAAATTTCAACTTGGTACGATGAAGGGATTTCATAATATTTGCGTTTTAGTAAGTGCGTGTAACGTTAGTCGGCCCAAGTCGACGTCAAAAATGGCGACGTGACGACGTTTTCGCATCTAAAACGCTACTTTTTGCACCATTTGATCATTATTTAGGGTGTAAGTAGTTGCCCGGACACATGTATTTGCCATGTTAAGCTGTTCAGTAATGATGTAATATGCTATAACTAAGATAAAATCGCATGTAGCTGCAATTTATACAGCACTTATTATTCTATTAGTGTCTACCGCCTGACAGGCCTTGAATCTACGACATTTTCTGTTGATGACTTTAGGTTTCCCCTTGCTTTGATCATCACATGGTGGTGCTATGTCATCGTACAACGGTTTATTTCATTTATAAACAACGTTCCGCACTAACGATAATTGTCTAAAGAGTTTTTCTTTATCGGAGTCTTAAGTTTTACAGGTGTACGGCCAATATTTTCATAAAATCGTTTCATTACCTGTTTTCTCTAAACAAGTCGCGATATTCACAGAGGCACGCTCTTCGTCATTAGAACGCAAAAGGCTACACGGAATTGACAGCAAATGTTATATTACACGACATAGATACATACATACTGTTGGTTGATGTTGTCTTATTAAAAATGCGATAATACCACTACCCCTACCTAATTAACACTTTACATACCACTACAAAATTGGGTTGGGCCGGGTAGTCGTTTGTGTGGTTACTATAGTAATTAAAGTTTGTGTTCGATTGGATAAAATTACTTCATGTTTTGTCAAATAAATAAGTTGGTGACTAAGTCTTATGAAACGAAATTTTACTACAATCGCATGTTCCAATCAAGCGCTATGGCGATCGTCCGGGAATTAAATGAACAACCCCCGTATTTCCGTTGGATTTCGTCACGCTTGAATGATCACACCATCCGAATGGTAAAAACTTCTATTGTAAGCACGCATAATTTGGGTTCTTCATTTTCGACTTTATTTTCATTCCAATTTACTTGCATCGTGTCTGTGTTACGAAAAAACGCAATAAGTCAGTCAAATAGCTTAATTGGATTGCAAAAATGGATAATGGTGAACGTATTCGTGTATATAAGACGCTAGAGTCTGGTGTTTCACTAAAAATACATTGTGTCGAATTAAATTGACATGTCTCTATCATAATAAGACTGTTGTATCATCGCGCTCCGACAGAAGCTGTATATGACGTACCACGTGACAACAGGTCAAGGGCCAATGCCGCTGACCTAGACAGGTAATGGGGAAACTTGCTTTTATATTGCGTTTTTTATGTCAATGAGGTTGTTTCTTAAAATCTGGCTTGTTGTACAGACTCTATTGCAACATCAATAACTGTCTGTCGTCAAAGAGAGATAATTTTCGGTATTTATTTACGATTATTACCTCCCTTCCACTGGAAAATAGTAGTTTATCGTTGTGTGTACTTTGGAATCGTGGGGCGGTGTCACATGTGGTTTTATTATGGATCGATACATATCTTCAAATCGATAACTGTCATAGATTTATATCAAGTACACATCGCTCTACACATGCGCATTTGAACTATCATAAATAAGTTGGAGATTCTAGTAAAAAATACACACCATATATTGGATGCGGAACTTTTGGAACTCAATATATATTACTACATAAGGGAAACTACTCTTGATACTGTACCCTGTGTTCTAAACCAGTTTTTATTTTTTGTAACGATTTCGTACATGTTGTACTTACCAATATAATTATGTTAATCATATGTGGCATTTTACATTCAGTGGCATTCGCTGGTGGACTATTCGTACCATGAACTTTAAAGTGATAAACCCTGTTGCCTGATTGGCCCTGGGCTGTGTCTTTTAAAGTACAACGTGTTGGCCTTATAAGAGTTATAGCTCGATTTCGAGCATTGAGCCGTGACTGCACTTTTAAAGTTTAATCCATTCGCCGATAAATTGTAAATCAATAAATTACACGCAGTAGTAAGAAGCATATCTTTAAATAATGACTGTTGAACAAATCACGGGTTACCCGCCCAAATAGACTCGTCTGAAAGTTCATGGCTCAGGCTATAACACTTCAGTGTAAATATGATCAAACATTTGTTATTACCGAGTAAGGCAATGCGAATCATGATATGATAAATAATTCCTTCATCATGCCGCCTGTGAGCAAAGTCACTGTTGTGTTTTGAGTGCATAGGCTAATTATGAAACATGTTTCACTTATATCAATTCCTGATGCTATTCGTGGACACACACGAAACCATGACAACGGCACACCAGAACCCATATACATGTACACAAAGAATATTAATAAGTTTCACCACATCAAATATAAGTGATAAGTGGTAAATACTTTATATTTACAATACGGGCGCAGTTTAATTGCGTAATTTAATGCTTAGCACTATACGTTAACAACGTATTCCATTTCAGTTTGTCTGTTAAGTGCGTTGCTGAAATAGTTATCTATATAGATATAACTTTAATATATTTTAGATGTATCACAAGCCATGAACGTTCATCCTAAACCTATACTATACTAGTTATGAACTGTAATACCATTACAATGGACCATATATAGTTGACAGACCGCACGCAAGAAATGTGTTTGTTTTGGAGCGTTACATATTTGTTTTCAATAATAACTTACATACTGACTAGACCGGTGCTAATACGTAAGATCGACTTTTTTGGTTTTAATGACACGTTGGTACTTCCTCTTTCTAAATAAGAAATACATGTATGTATGTGTTATGTGGATATGTCTGAAGTGGATTTGTTGCCAACACGTATTATACAGTCTATGACTGGCTATGTACAAAGCTAACTATTCTATAAAGCTACACCCTCTTCTTATTGTACACAAATTACCCGGGTTGGGATTCCCCATAGTTCTTCATGTGATATATACATATTAGGCCACAAACAATGAATTTCTCCATCACGTGGAAAACACAACCCGCACGTGCTTCCTAGATAACGTTATTGTAGCAAATTGACAAACCTTTTTTCTTGTTGCATTATAGTGTTAACGATATAGGAACAATGCCTTTAAAACTTGAAGACTTATTGTAACGTAAAAAGGTCAAGTCGGAAATTTTGCTTATTTTTATGTTTTTGTGCTCCCACACTTATTGAAAAGTGGGGGGCATATAGCAATGGTGCCGTCCGTCCGTCCGTACATACGGACGTTCGTACGTAACGCAAACCTTGTGTGTTCAACTCCTCATAAACTGTTGGGTGGAATTTCTTAAACATTTCACGGATGATCAATTAAACCAGCAGATGTTCGTAAAGGATGGCTTTTCTATATCAATTCTTACCTGAGTCATGACCCTTTCACAAGTGCTCAACATCAATGTGTAAATGACCGTAAAGGATGGAACTTGCGCTACCTCAATTTACCCGAGTTATGACCCTCTGTTACTATACACCCTATAATAAGAAATATCCTATTATTATCCCAATTTCAATTATTGGGAGATCAGAGGACAACAGGATGCCTAACAACAAGCACATGGATGAAAACTATTTTCTAATTGAAGTAAACATGTAAATACTACTTATATAACGATCTTAAGAAAGTTTAGCTATCATCCATGAACTCAGCTGCCCCGCATCCAATTGAACCAATAAACAATTAATACGAACTCAATTTCCACTCATATAATTTAGACAAATAAATTAGTTACAATAACATTTCAAATCATGATAGAGCGCATCGGTTGGTCGAATGTTTGTAGTTTGGAATAATGGGCGTGGTTCCCGCATTCATCTTGCTAACCAAATAGGTTAACAGGACACCGGACAAATCGTCGTTAAGGGCGACCTTTGACAGCAATCCGTTAAGCCACAATAGGCTGCCAAAATAGGCTAAACAATATATAAGCCCCACTGGGCTGCCAAAATAGGCTTAACAATAAATAAGCCCCACTGGGCTGCCAAAATAGGCTTAACAATAAATAAGCCCCACTGGGCTGCCAAAATAGGCTTAACAATAAATAAGCTCCACTGGGCTGCCAAATAGGCTTAACAATAAATAAGCCCCACTGGGCTGCCAAAATAGGCTTAACAATAAATAAGCCCCAACAGACTACCAAAATATATAAGCCCTAAATTAAGGCTAAATTTGAACTGTGGCCTAAAGGCTAAATTTGAACTGTGGCCCAAAGGGCTTAATTTAAAGTGTGTCCAAAATGTCTAAATACCTGAACTACTGAAGCCCATATCTCGCCACACACTGAATTGCGAATGGCCCTGGGAATCAGACACCAAACACAAGGCCCATGACGAAACACCAACCTCAGAAGCTACGGTACCAATAATATAATTTATATAATTATTTTCTAAATAACGAGATTTGAATCGCTATATTACTGAACTTTTGAAAAACAATATTTGAGTTTGGATATCGCTGTCGCCGGTCGCACTTTTGTAACAATAAACACAAATCCAGGTAACCACGCCGTTGTTGATGTAGTACTGTTCTTGTTAACACTGTACACACAAGCTCACATACACGAGTTCACCAATAATCTGCAAAAGACAAACAAACAAAAGCAGGAAAACAATGAAAAGAAGATTGTTTACTTTTTAAGAAATACTTGACCTACACAACATTTGCCTTCTGAAACAAAACTATAAAAAGTTATGCAAATTAACACAAATACAAAAAATGTTTTTATTGGAGTGGGTGGGTGGGTTGAAAGAATATTTTTGACAAAATGTGATACGATTTACTGATCACCCATCCTTGGTGTAGAAATCAACCGGAAAAGGAAGTATCGTCATATGTGCTCCTACGTCATCATTTTCAAATAGCGCAAAGAACCTACAAGAAACGAAAAGCCCTCATGCCTCCAATAACATGGGTTATCCATTAGTAGATAACCCTAATTATTGGGAGATCAGAGGACAACAGGATGCCTAACAACAAGCACATGGATGAAAACTATTTTCTAATTGAAGTAAACATGTAAATACTACTTATATAACGATCTTAAGAAAGTTTAGCTATCATCCATGAACTCAGCTGCCCCGCATCCAATTGAACCAATAAACAATTAATACGAACTCAATTTCCACTCATATAATTTAGACAAATAAATAAGTTACAATAACATTTCAAATCATGATAGAGCGCATCGGTTGGTCGAATGTTTGTAGTTTGGAATAATGGGCGTGGTTCCCGCATTCGTCTTGCTAACCAAATAGGTTAACAGGACACCGGACAAATCGTCGTTAAGGGCGACCTTTGACAGCAATCCGTTAAGCCACAATAGGCTGCCAAAATAGGCTAAACAATATATAAGCCCCACTGGGCTGCCAAAATAGGCTTAACAATAAATAAGCCCCACTGGGCTGCCAAAATAGGCTTAACAATAAATAAGCCCCACTGGGCTGCCAAAATAGGCTTAACAATAAATAAGCTCCACTGGGCTGCCAAATAGGCTTAACAATAAATAAGCCCCACTGGGCTGCCAAAATAGGCTTAACAATAAATAAGCCCCAACAGACTACCAAAATATATAAGCCCTAAATTAAGGCTAAATTTGAACTGTGGCCTAAAGGCTAAATTTGAACTGTGGCCCAAAGGGCTTAATTTAAAGTGTGTCCAAAATGTCTAAATACCTGAACTACTGAAGCCCATATCTCGCCACACACTGAATTGCGAATGGCCCTGGGAATCAGACACCAAACACAAGGCCCATGACGAAACACCAACCTCAGAAGCTACGGTACCAATAATATAATTTATATAATTATTTTCTAAATAACGAGATTTGAATCGCTATATTACTGAACTTTTGAAAAACAATATTTGAGTTTGGATATCGCTGTCGGCCAAATGACGACATCGCAGATTCTCGATCAAGATTTCGTCAACGCCAAAATTAAGTCGCCAAAATTAAGTTTTGGCACAGCGAAATATCCAGAGACAGATTGCTGGATGAGCACGGGAACCACGTTCTGTAGCAGGCGGCGAAGTTAGCATACATGTGTCATGCACATGTATTCGGACAAGCAACCTTAGCCGTCGGGCAAATTATTCGGACAAGTTCTAAATTCGCAGACTGCTACAGTACCACACATATGACCACATTCATTCTAAGCAACAGTTACTGTTAGAAGACACTGACACAATAGTTTCCTTGAAAATATGAACACTATATTATACTTTTAACGTTAGTTTTTTGTTAAAACCCACAATACACGGGCCCCAACTGGCAAGGCCAATCAATATAATTATAATAATCACCACAAGGCTACCAGTGTAGCCACAATACATGGGCCGAAAGGGCAAGGCTAAGCAATATAAATACGTCCCAATAGGCTGTCAATGCAACTACAATACATTGGCCTCAAAGGTCAAGGCTAAGCAATTTAAATAAACACCATCAGGCTATCAGTGCAACCACAATACATTGGCCCCAAAAGGCAAGGCTAAGCAATTTATAATTTAAATAAGCACCACAAGGCTATCAGTGCAACCACAATACATTGGCCCCAAAAGGCAAGGCTAAGCAATTTATAATTTAAATAAGCACCACAAGGCTATCAGTGCAACCACAATACATTGGCCCCAAAAGGCAAGGCTAAGCAATTTATAATTTAAATAAGCACCACAAGGCTATCAGTGTAACCACAATACATGGACCCCAAAATGCAAGGCTAAGCAATATATAATTTAAATAAGCACCACAGTCCATCGGTGTAACCACAATACATGGACCCCAAAATGCAAGGCTAAGCAATATAATTTAAATAAGCACCACAAGGCTATCAGTGTAACCACAATACATGAGCCCCAAAAGACAAGGCCAAGCAATATAAATAAGCTACAAAAGGATATCACTGTATAAGCCCGATAAGGCTAAACAATATAAGTCCCAAAAGACTAAACAATATATCAGCCCTTGATTAATACTACACAAGATAACAGTAATAGATAATAGCAAATACTACATGTATGCACGAAACATGAAAATGAAATAGCTAAGGAAACGTCTCCCACTGTCTGAAAATTTAACAGTTATCAATTATACATTGCACTACTAGTCCGATTTATCGTAATAAGTATTTTGTTAAAGTGATCAGCTATAGTTCCTTATGAAAATTGTACTATCCGCATTTAGAATAATATCATTAAGAACATTATTTCGCCCGTGACCCCAACTCGCCATCAAGTTAAATGCGGCGAAAGCAAGTTAAATTGCTGCTGATAGCATGTAAGGCACTCATAATTGGATAATTGATTGGATTCCCTTAACAAACTCTTAATCCGTATAACGACATGCAGCTCCATCACCTGCGCTAACTTGTTTAAAGACTCCGTTAGAATATGCAATTACTTAGCTTCAGAAAAGAGTGTGTTTAACACCCAAGTACTCTTATTACTCTTATATCGTAAATCATGGACTGACTGGATCGGAAAATTTGGAATCTACTGAGGACCCAACAGTGCTTTTGGTGCGAAATTCCGGAAACGGTTCCAATGTTTGTGATTAATGGGAAATATTCATAGGACAACTGTCGAACAGGCTGCATGACTTTGGGTTCGCCGATCGCCTAACAAGTATCGTACTATCAATATGCAACACGACCTTTATGTAACATTTATAACAACTGGAACCATCTCTAAATCACTCTATGTGCGTTGTTACTTAATTGACCCATCAACACTAAGGCCATGTAAAATATACCACCTCATGACCGAATAAATACACGTAGCTATAATTGCCAACCAAGCATCAGCAGGTTTGTACAAAAACACGTGAAATGAACCAAACAAAAGTAGCCGCACAAAAGTATACGTGTCTCATGTCTGATAGTCCAAGTAATATTCGCCAGATTGACAACCAGTGACTGAAACTATGTTAATGAAAATTTCTCATTTAAAATATCGCGTCTTTGCTCCATCACAGAATGCAAAGCAATTCATATTAACATAATATTTCTAAATCCCGAATTATCCGAGCACCGAGCTTAGCACGACATGTAAAATTCGGAAAGTAAGCTACAAAGTTTTCTAAAAATGAAGTCCCCACAAAATAAATTGCATCTATTATATAAAAGATCATGCAATTAGCAACCGATCGCTGTATGAACTATGAAGCACACTACACTGCATTGCTGAACTACATGTACCGGTAGCATTCATATTACCATTACGGGTTTTGTATTTTAGAATTGAAATTTTCACAGACATATGCGGACTTTATTTACCGTTTAGCTAATTAACTTCGCTTTACGTTTACCAAAATGATACTGAATCTCCTTTTAAACATTTATTGTCCATTATTAATTTGAATGTACACACTCTTCCTCATTTCCCATTTACTGCACACGTATCAACCGATAATCACAACGCTGAACAAACCATGAATTAACAACATTAACAATTCTAAAACACGGTGCTCAAGTTCGTTCAATCCAACATTGGCAAATGCTGATATGTAAACTTCATCATAAAATTAAACAACCATCGTGAATTACATCGTGAATTAAACAAACAACTAAGTGAACAATAATCCTAAATCCAGTATCTCCTTGGAAACCGCACCTGCACTGAAAATAAATGTCGACACGTTGCAAGTTGTTTATGCTAATTTGAAAAAACATGGACACACATCGTCAATTGACATGTAGATACAAGCACCGTGAACACTCCAAATTACTGTATATTATAAATTATTGAACAAAGTGTCCCCTCACAAACCACAACTGTATGCATACTGAATTTAACAAAAGCAAACTCCCACCATTTTATTTCATGATCCGCACCTGTAGTAATACTCTGCATGTCATAAATTACGATATACTATATTGCATATATGGCACCTTTTGAACAGCATCTGCAGTGCATCACTACTGTGCATATTAATATTATAGATTTTTAATATCAGGAATATCTAAGATTCTTGGTAACATTATGTAACGCACCTGATTACTAAGCAAACTTATTAATATTTTAGATTTACAAATCTGGAATATGGTATCACGTCATGAACGACATGGCACTACAACACATCTTATACTGCATTTCTACAAAATCTAAAAAAAAATCTCGTATCGCCTCTCTAGCCGCACCTATATATCACAAACGCAACCACCATATCCCCTAAAAGATCTGCACCTACGATACTAAATATGTCGAATATCCTCTAGACACGCACCTGTAATTATTAATTCTATCGTTTGACAAAATCTGAAATTTCGAATCCCCTCTCGAACCGCACCTGTAATACTATAATAGTTCGAGAAAGTCTGAAATTTCGTATCCCCTCTCGAACCGAACTAATAATACTCTAGGTCAACCAAATCTGGAATTTCATCACCCCTCTCGAACCGCATCTGTAATACTATAATTCAACCAAATCTGAAATTTCCAATGCCCCATCGAGCCGCACCTGTAATACTATTACTATCGTTCAACAAAATCTTGTATTTTGCATCCCCTCTCAAACCGCACCTGTAAAACTAAAGCTCCATCAAATCTGGAATTTCGTATCCCCTCTGTAACCGCACCTGAAATACTATAATTCAACCAAATCTGGAATTTCGATTCCCCTGTGCAACCGCACCTGAAATACTATAATTCAACCAAATCTGGAATTTCGATTCCCCTCTAACTGCACCTGTAATGCTATAATTCAACCAAATCAGGAATTGCGTATCCCCTCTGTAACCGCACCTGTAATACTATAATTCAACCAAATCTGGAATTGCATATCCCCTCTCTAACTGCACCTGTAATATTATAGTTCAACCAAATCTGGAATTGCATATCCCCTTTCTATCCGCACCTGTAATGCTATAGTTCAACCAAATCAGGAATGGCGTATACCCTCTGTAACCGCACCTGTAATACTATAGTTCCACAAAAAAAGTAATGTAATATCCCTTCATGAACAGCACCTGTACAACTATTCTTTATGAAATATGGAATTTCGAATCTCCCCACGAACTTCACAAAAGTCATGTAGATCTAATACTTTTATAATAAACTAAACAATCCATAATGTCGTATGCCCTCACAAAACGCACCTGTAATACAAATATTATACAATGTATTCTATAGCAAAAGTTCTACAAAATCCGTAAGAACCGCGCCTGTACGACTATGCATATTACAATGATTACAGAACACGCAGGCCTATGTGCACAATGCACCGCAGTGTCAACCCAAGCACCTTACCACTTCTGTAAACAACAAAATTTCAAAGAATAATCAGTCATTTTTAATAATAACAAAACAATCATATTGTAGAATTCTGTCTCTCCTCAAGAACTGCACCTGCATGCATATACGTACATCTACAAAATTTGGAATCTCGTTTCCTCTCACGACCCGCGCCTGTACCAATATGAATAATAATTATTATAGTTCTATAAAATATGGATTGACGTAACCCCTCACGATCCGCACTTGTCCTGTCAGAATGTGCGTCACAGCACAGTGATGACGTAGGAATTATGGGCAGAGAACTCAATGCTAGTTCTAAACATTTGAATGGCAAAACAGTGCAAACGACATCAAGGACAAGACACAAAATACCAATGTACAATCATTTTACAACATGAATTATTGGTCTGAGACTGACAATCGCTAACGTCGATTAATTTCATTCATATGGATTAGTGCCATCGTCACGGCATGTTTAACCTACCGAATCAGCTGACCCAAATTCAAACAATCTATCCAACAATATCTCAAATTATTTTAACAAATCTATCGAAAAACAACCCAACATTAAACTAAACAATGTTTGATTGATAGATTCGCATTATTTGCACTTCCATATCAACAGATGAAAGAATATTTTTGACAAAATGTGATACGATTTACTGATCACCCATCCTTGGTGTAGAAATCAACCGGAAAAGGAAGTATCGTCATACGTGCTCCTACGTCATCATTTTCAAATAGCGCAAAGAACCTACAAGAAACGAAAAGCCCTCATGCCTCCAATAACATGGGTTATCCATTAGTAGATAACCCTAATTATATGTGCTATCACAGGGAACCAGTGTCCAATGTACACATTTCTTGTTTTAGATAGTTAACTAATCCATGATTATTATTGCAGATCGATTAACTCAACCTTGAAGCTCGGAATAATTCAAAGATGACGTTATGTTAAGAATTCCGTAAAAGTTTGATTAAACAGTACCGTGTTATGTCAGCCCTTTGTTGAATGTATCGGTTGATTAAATAATACCGTGTTATGTCAGTCCTTTGTTAAATGTACCGGTTGTAAAATTCCTGGAAAACATGCTAGGTTTAACAAAGTCCCCGGGAATTCATCTTTTTTAATTGTTAAATAAGGATAGTAATTAAAATCGCATCTTACTGATTAAGAGCTTTTAAAATATGATGCGATCTGATTGGTTTAACCATATTTATTTCATAACATGATATACATACGAGTTGTACATTGTTTATACAAATCAAGTATTGAGTAGAAAGCTAAGCTTATTTATAAACTCGTTCCTTATGGATTGCAGTAATAGTTGGTAACTGTAGGAAATTATAAACACAGGGGAGGATGTAGCTATGTGATGTTTAAGGGAGAGAAACATGTAAAACAGTAGTTTGATAGATTTAAAGAAAGAGTGTAGAGATCCATAGATTGAGAGAATTATAGAATTAAAGAAATATGATCACTTTGCCATCTGGATGTTTGGTTGGTTCAATAGTTGACTGGCTGCACCCAAGAAATGTGTTTGCTTTGGAGCGTTACATATTTGTTTTCAATAATTACTCCCGTAGTGATTAGACTGGTGCTATAATGTATGATAGACTTGTCGGATGTGAAAGATACGATGTTTCTAAATAAGAAATATGTGTTATGTCCACACGTCTGTAGTGGGTGTGTTGCCAATTGGCTGTGTGCAAAGCGAACTATTCTATAAGACAACACCCTCATCTTATTTTACACACATTTTACCCGGGTTTGATTCCTCAAGTTCGGTCTGAGACATATGAGCAAATCTTTATTTATATGGCGCTATCATTATTTATTGAAGACGCAACTAGTGATATGTCAGTCATTTGTTTGTAAAGTTTCTTCATTTTGTGAAAAAAATTGGGGCTTCAAATACAAACCGATGGATAAACGGAATAAATCAGAAAGTAAAATAATGTTAATAACCATGCACTGATACTTCATCTGGTAAATATAATTCAACATCATATGAACATGTTCAACGAAGGCAACAGTTATTTACATTTATAAAGAACGAACGCACGTCTTTGTAGAAAAAGATAAACTATTATTTTACGACAAATCACATTGGGCGCAAGGCGATTTATTTGTCTGGAGTTGTATTGGAAAGCCTAGACAAAAATGACAACCATCGAATTTTAGTTGTCGGCTACGACATTATATGGACACAGCTAATTTATAGAGGAATGTGGTTAATGTCAAATGGTGTATAATAGTGAAATATATACACATTCTAACATTGTATAACTGTTCTGATTTTATAGCGTCTCGATTAGTATGAATCACAAATAATTGTAATCCTCATCAATAATCTTACATTCAGACTACTTTGTAGACCTTTGTAGAAATTGGTCAAATTGCAACATTCGATCGAAGAAATATGTTTACAGTATATGTGTCTAAAGACTCAATGTCCATTATTTACTTGTCATTATATTAATATTAAGTATATGAGTACATTGATATAGTCTAGCAATACGACTGGTCAGACATCGTCGAACGAGATGTGACGAGACGTGTATTGGACAGGCAGTTAATTTTACGAGGACACGCACTAATGCTTCACTGAATATTGAATATACCCTCAGTAAGATGGATACAGTAATTCATTCACTCGTCTAATTCATAACTTTAGGCATTTGTCGTACATACATACTCCTAATGTGTACCGTCTAGCACATGACATGACCATGTAATGCAGATACATTTACGATGAAATTATAAACTAAAAAAATGGAATACAAATCAGACAAACAACAGAATTGTCTGTGATTAAATGGATTCAAATATACCATAGGCGAGATATAAGTACTTGCTTTTATAGACGATTCCAAAATGTTGTAATATGGATTTGCTAGAAATCAATAAAAGCAAGCAAGCGTTTATGAAGACGATTCCGAACACATTTGTATTGTTGATAGTTGATTTGTCTGTTGTATATGTCACACAATAACAGATAAAACAAATTGCATTCACAAATTCACACTTTAGCAAATGGTTAAACTACGCCATGATCAAGATATTTCGGTAAACTCATTACCTGTCGAGGACACACAGTTTCATGAATTCATGTTAGGTAAACGACAAAAAGGTTTAATATACTGGAAAACACGCTTGTTGTGTAGTTCAGATTAATTAAGTATTAGAGAGGATTACATTTCACGAAATACTTCATCAATAGATAATAATCATCCTCAATATTAACACTTGTCTTGAATTCAAGGTGTTTAGTTTTTATTATGTTATTATTTAGATTATCATGATGTTAAATTTAAGTTAGGTATGTATGTTCATTCCCATGAAGACATGCGTAGATGAATAACCTGGCTTTCTTCTACATCCACATGTAAAGAACTTGACAGTTTTTTGCCGTCAAAGAATACTCATACACGTTACTGATAACAGGGTACAATGCTGTAATACAAAAATAAAATCATATAGCTCTAAACATATGTAGCACTTGGCCGTTGTGTTTAAAGAAACTTATATATATTAAGAGATATCGAACCCTACCGTTGGACAGCAGTATTGCGCCACGGAGGCGCAATAGATTTTCCTTTATGTTCAGGTAATCAAATCCTGCCCTTAATGGTGCACGTTCGGGTCGTTGGTGATCAATGATTAAATTACTTTCTAATTTATATGCAATAAAACGGTATTAGCTCGAACTTTAAACACAAGCCGGTTGCTAGTGTGTCTGATTGTGAAAGGTCGATTAAAGCTAACAAGAGAAGTTACAGTACCTATTGAGGATAACAAATTGCATGATTAAGTATAAAAGAGTTGTTTCCCGCTTACCGCTAATTATCATTTGTGTCAAGTATTCCTTCAGTCTCCAAGTCAATGTGGTTTGTAATTTGAATGTTATAATAAAATAATCGAGTATTGTGTTCTTCAAATCATGATAACCTTTCGTTCTTACTATAATCAGAAAGGATTGATAATGCCATACTTGCACACTGTTATCTTAAAACAATGTTTAGACTATATCTAGCAATCCCCTTATTCGTATTTGGCCACTTACACGTTTCCCCCAATTAGTTATAGTGGCCAGACAGCTTGAGTCAGTAGTGCAGTCGCCATTTGAGCAATGTGTTTCTGTTTCTAACTGACCACTGCATTATGTTGTCATGTGAGTTTATTAAACATTTTTACGTGACTGGCGATTAAAGAACAAATCTTAAGTTATCATTGTAATCGACCGATATACAATGAACGTAACGTCACGTCGTATTTTTGAGACGCCATGCAGGTAAAGAAGTAACGTAAACAACATACCATTCTAAACTAACACTGGTGTTATATATAATTGCGCGCATAAATCATCTTAAATAAAATACTCAAACACCTTAATATCTCGGGTGACATAGAATGTTTTGTCGTTCTGACGCTTTTTATTAACCACACGACCCGACACCCATAAGAATACTAGTTTGACCTGACGTCAACCTTCGAATAGGCCTTCAGAACAATTTGTTCTCAGTATACAATAAGGATACTCGTTATGCTTCTATAAATCTGTTCATTTTGTGTGGTGGTGTCTTACACGAACATCTACTCCGAATAGTTTGACGTTCAGACAGTGTTTGATCATCATGTTCCATTCGCTTGAACGCACCCAACACCACAGACACTAGTGTCCCAAACACCACTAAGTTTAGTTGAACATGTACAATACATCTATGCTGACATATTCATGTGTCTTGAATACTAGTACTTGATGTACTCCCACGAGAAGCCACAGTCCTTCCATTATGACTATATAACTACTAATCCGATTTATAACGGTCTTGTAATATGAAGACGTCAAGCATCCACAGCATCCGCTGTTGCACAAATCCGTTCGGATCCATTATAACCCAAAGTACTGTAGCTTAGACTTGTAATATGTTATTCAAAGAATGATTAACACTGATGTTGATTATAAATTCGTGTTTTATTAAGATGGAAGCTTTCATAGGATAAGTAAGATATATTCTGACGAGATATGTCTGTGTAGTGATTCATGTTACCACACTCCACAAAATCCGTTCATGTCAAATTACAATGTAGCATCTGTATTGTTTTAGGACAATTATGATGTTGTTCATTTATTCATGACACCACATTGAACCGTTAGATGTACGAGGGACGACGTTTGGATTTAAGTGGCAACAGGGCCGGTTTATTGAAACAACGTTACTTCTTACAGAATTGACTATTTGAGTCCTTCAAAGTAGTCTCCGTCCGTCTTCACGCATTTTTCCAAGCGTGCAAGCCAATTGGAAAATGCATTTAAACGCTTCCTTGGGTATACCACGGTAAAGGGCGCTTCCCACTGCACTGCGCGCCGCAAAGCGGCGTCCTCTGAGAGGTGATTTGATGTAGGGTTCAACCAAAAGTCACAAGGTGACAGGTCAGGACTATATGCAGGATAAGACAAAACCTCGATATGATTCGTTCGCAGGTATTCTAATACGGCGGTATGGCGGTGGACAGGGGCGTTGTCGTGGAGAAGTTCGTGGGCGCTTCGCTGCATAATGCTCGACCACTGCAGGGAAGACATTTTCCTTGTAAAACATATCAGTGACAGTAGTACGTTCAGGGACAGGCACTCGAGCAACGATTCCATTTGAATCGAAAATTGGTCATACATGACACGCCGAACGTAGCTGCTACGGCTACGCCGCGCAATTGCGGGTCTGTCATTACTTTCACCTACCCACATTATGTTTTGTTGCTTATTGTCGGGCTAAAAAAAGTAGAGCAAGGTCTCGTCACCTGTTACTATTTCTCTTAGCCGCCTGGGGTCTGTTGCCTTAAATCTTGCGAGCAAGGCTGATGCTTTCTCCACCATAGCCGCCTTTTGCTCCGGGGTCAACATATGCGATATCCAGCGCGCACAAACCTTGCGCAGCTTAAGCCTTTCCTTTAAGATTTGAAAAACCGCCGACGAATGTAGCCCCGATAGATCCCCTATCTGCTCCACTGTACACTGTACACAAATGCCGTCGAGGATTGTCCTCATTTTTGACGCTTGTTCTGACCTCTTTGAATGTAAAGATACCCATCGGGCAACTGTACGATATGGAAGTGCATTTTCACCGTATACTTTGTCTAGATCGGCTTAATTTCTGTTGCGACGATACCGAGCTTTCCGCGTATTTTGCAGTACACCCTTTGCTCTTCGCGTAAATCGCTACCGTTTTCAGCCATGATTTCAGCCAGTATGCCTGAGACTCACGATTAAAAACATTTATGCACGGGTTTTTCATGCAGTTTCCGGTTATCGCGACAGAAAAATGTCTGAGCTTTCCGTTGGTATGCCACACTTGCTGATTCACGTGCAAAGCGTGAAAATACGGTAATGTTGCCACTTAAATCCAAATGGCCCTCGTATTAACCAGATACTATCTAACATTATAGTTTACCCTACTTCTTTGTCCAATCAAAAGCCAGGGATTTTCAAATTTTGGGTCCTCTTGTTCATTTATTTTTGCAATGGGCATAATAACTATTTAGTAAATCTGTTTATTAGGACACTTTTGCTGATTCAAAATATGGAAAACTAACACGCCTATCCTCATTACTTTACTGTTAATCTATCAGCAATCATGAAAGAAATTTTGTGCAATTTCACTCTCATTATTCCATAAATGGGCATGCTATTGTTTGCATACAAAGGATCACTAAAAGTGGGTGGGTAAACTATAAGCCGGTTATAAGTCACTTATTAGAATTATAAGCAAATAAGTAATGCGGTCGCTAGCCCTCCCTTGCAATAATTTGTTTATAAATTGTTTACCTACCTAGGAAACATTGTGTGATTGTGTATTAGCGGCACGTAATTGTACGCACGTAGCGCCAGAACTTCCGAGGAAACAGTGTGTGTTTGTGTATTAGCGGCACGTAATTGAACGCACGTAGCGTCAGAACTACATAGGAAACATTGTGTGATTGTGTTTTAGCAGCACGTATTGTACGCACGTAGCGTCAGAACTACTCAGGAAACAGTGTGTGATTGTGTATTAGCGGCACGTATTGTACGCACGTAGCGTCAGAACTACTCAGAAAACAGTGTGTGGTTGTGTATTAGCGTCATGTAATTGTACGCAAGTAGCGTCAGAACAACTTATGAAACAGTGCGTGATTGTGTATAAGCGGCACGTAATTGTACGCACGTAGCGTCAGAACTACCGAGGAAACAGTGTGTGATTGTGTATTAGCGGCACGTAATTGTACGCTCGTAGCGTCAGAACTACCGAGGAAACAGTGTGCGATTGTGTATTAGCGGCACGTATTGTACGCACGTAGCGTCAGAACTTCCGAGGAAACAGTGTGTGATTGTGTATTAGCGGCACGTAATTGTACGCTCGTAGCGTTAGAACTACCGAGGAAACAGTGTGTGATTGTGTATTAGCGGCACGTAATTGTACGCACGTAGCGTCAGAACTACCGAGGAAACAGTGTGTGATTGTGTATTAGCGGCACGTATTGTACGCACGTAGCGTCAGAACTACTTAGGAAACAGTGTGTGATTGTTTATTAGCGGCACGTATTGTACGCACGTAGCGTCAGAACTACTCAGGAAACAGTGCGTGATTGTGTATTAGCGGCACGTAATTGTACGCACGTAGCGTCAGAACTTCCGAGGAAACAGTGTGTGATTGTGTATTAGCGGCACGTAATTGTACGCTCGTAGCGTCAGAACTTCCGAGGAAACAGTGCGTGATTGTGTATAAGCGGCACGTATTGTACGCACGTAGCGTCAGAACTACTTAGGAAACGGTGTGTGATTGTGTATTAGCGGCACGTATTGTACGCACGTAGCGTCAGAACTACTCAGGAAACAGTGCGTGATTGTGTATTAGCGGCACGTATTGTACGCATGTACAGTACTCACCACACACAGAGAAATCACATACTCTTACTTCATGCCAAACACATTACTTCCTGAATAGTTCCAGATCGATAAAATCTCGACAATATTCATACAACGTATGCAAGTCTAGATGAGTTAATGTGACGTTCATCAAATTGATTCAATTGCTTCTATTTCATAAAAGGTTTCTAAAATATATAAATAACGCTCTTAGATTGATAGAATCCGATATATTTTACATTATTTCCCACTTTCTCTTCAAGCTCATATATAGTTTAGATTAAATTTCACGTGATTTAATATAATGCAATTATTTTTTAATAAAAATTATCATTTTGATAATATCAGCTTTTATATCCTAATATATTTAGTGTCCCTATTGTCCTATTTTCTATGTATAGGGAACGATAAATCATTAATGTAGTTTTCCAAATATGATACATTCAATGAATACAAACATAAAAAGCGTGTCATTTCTAGAGTACAATATGTACACACATTTCTGTAAAATATTTTATATTAAATTAATGAAAATGATAGGCACTGGTATATTCATGAAATCATTTATACCAATTTGTCTGGCTAGTTTTTAAGACTGCTATTATAATATGGTGCGGCGGGCTCTTTAAAGAAGCGGCTTGAATTCTAAAAAAGCACCAACTGATTTAAAAGTATAAATCGCACTATTTGTAACAGTCAAACATATGAGGAAACCAGACAGGGAAGGCATGTAATTGTTAAGTTTATTTTGACATCCGCAATTTATTTTTAATTTGAAATATAATCTTGCCAATATGTTTGGTTGTAAGACGTCCGATATGGTATTGACGTCAGAAACAACCCAAATCTGATACCAAATTAGTGTCATTGCAACATACCGAGGGAAGATTTGTCCAATATTTAGGTGAAAGTAAAAAGTGTATCGGCACTCAAATAGTTTGTTAGATGAATGCTTCGAGTTAAGAGAAGTTAGATTGAGTTTATAGGCACTATGGAAGTAAAAGAGCGCAAAAGAGCGCAACAGAGCGCAAAAGAGCGCAAAAGATATACACTGGGAACCAACTGAAACGTTTAGTGCTTACTGAGAAAAAAAACATTAACAATCTTATAGCCATACTGTTGCAGAAATCAATAAAAAGCTGTCGCAATCCGAACAGGGTGCGTCTTCAAGCGTTAATTGCGTAAATCTACGTATTTATAATAAACGATTTTGATGACTAGAAAGGTTATGTATTGATGCTCATACTTACTGAAGGTTTATTGAGTTTCATTATCTCTAAACCAGTTTTTATTTTTTGTAACAATTTTGTACATGTTGTACTTACCAATATAATTATGCTAAACATATGTAGCGTTTCTTACATTCAGAAGCATTCGCGTGTGTTTAAACTGCCCCACAAATACGTGGCAAGAGATGGTTCCTTTAAAAATGTTATAGTTTAATGACAACCAGACGTTTTGAACTTAGATCGCCTAAGTGAGGGTCAACAAACACATCCACAGAACCATGCATTGGTTGAAGTATATTAATTGGTACATGTATAGACATACTGCTATAAAGCATGTTCCTCAATCCTTTTGGGATATATAGATCTACAACGACCTTCGAAATATGACCCCTGAACGAGTCCATATGCCAAGGTTGAAACGATATTTACCGTTATTTTACGAAAAAATATGAAAACGTTTGAGAAAAACACAGTTTATTTCAAGCTGGCAACGTGGCTTAGTGGATAAACTCTTCTCTTGGCAGTAACATATTTTATATATGGGCTGTGGGTTCGAGTCCGCTGCTATACTCTTTTTTAATAATTAAATTTCTATTTCAATAGTTTTTATCGTATTAAGTGTATATTTTAATTCTTAATATTTTATAAATTCACGTTTTATAACTAATAAAAAATATGTTGTTTCCATTACATTGATTTAGTCTTGATATTGTATTTATTGCTCAATTTTCATCTTCATGCTCAGGTGATAATGAATATTATTACTAATAACTGCAGTCAGTGGCTTCGCTGCAATCACCATTTTAAGAATTTGCAGTAGAAACGTCAGAATTAGCTAATTATGTATGTTGTGTGTCTGTGTGGTGCACTGGTCATAGTGCATAGCTTACAATCGCTTATTTTATTCTATGTAATGCTATATGCATTCATTTTATTACCCGAATATGATCACATATCATTATATATTTTTTCTATTCATATTTTGCGTTATTCTTTGTTCCTATATTAATTATATCAATTATACAATGTAAGTTTCAATTGAGCAACAAGTTTCAACGCTGAGACAACCTTATATGCAGTCTATATGCTAGCTCTTGTCAGTCCGACAACCCTCTCTCACACACGGACAATTAAGTCCTATTTCCTTCTCCGCCATACAAAACCTATTTACGTTCTCGATGAGATCGTTCGCGCCGTCGCTATATCTGTGTACCAGCTATGGCATATGTGCTTCCTACTCACTGAGACTTTTATAATTATGCATCTCTGTGTAATAAGAAAAGCACGAAACATGTTTGCTGAGCAAAATTAAAAAAATATATAGCTGACTGCAATTCAAACTCAAACGTTCAGTTTTGAAGTACTCGTATTCATAGTAGCTTACTGGCTTAGCCGACTGCGCTATGCGCATTACTTGATCAGTGAATTCTTAATGCATGCTTTATAGGTAAATACACCCCTATAACCTGGATTATTCAAATGTTAAAAGTACAGTTACGCCCGAGTGCTTGTTGTAGATCTATATAGATCTACAACGACCTTCGAAATATGACCCCTGGACCAGTCCATATACCAAGGTTGAAACGATATTTACCGTTATTTTATAAAAAATTACGGATATGTTTTAAAAAATCTCACTTTTATTGTAGTTGGCAACGTGGCTTAGTGGATAAACTGTTCTCTTGTCATAAACATACTTGTATATAGACTGTGGGTTCGAGTCCGCTGCTAGACTCATTTTCAATAATTAAATTTCTATTTCAATATTTTTATCGTTTTACGTTTATATTTTAATTCTTGATATTTGACTAATTTTACGTTTTATAACTAATAAAAACGCTTTGTTTCCTTTACATTAATTTAGTCTGGATATTGTATTTATTGCGTCATTGGCTTTGCTGAAATCACCATTTTAAGAATTTTCAGTAGAAACGTCAGAATTAGCTAATGGTACATATGTTGTCAGTTGTCTGCGAGGTTCAGCGGTCATAGTACATCGCTATCAATCGTCTATTTTGTTCTTTCCAGTGTGAGTTCGGACCCACTAACAAATAGTTTTTTATTTAATAAACTTATGCTTACATTAATGCTATATGCATACATTGTATTACCTGATTATGATCACATATCATTATATTTTTTCTATTCATAGTTTGCGTTGTTCTTTTTTCAAATATTCATTATATCAATTATACAATGTGTCAGAATCAGTGTAAGTATCAATTGAATTACAAAATACGACGCTGAGACAACCTTATTACATGCAGTATATATGTTAGCTCTTGTCAGTCTGACAACCCCCTCTCACACACTGACAAGCGAAAACTTCAGTCCTATTACCTTCTCCTCCATACAAAACCTATGTACGTTTTCGATGAGATCTTTCGCGTCGTCGCTATATCTATGTACCAGCTATGACATTTTTCTTATGTGCTTTTTACGCACTGAAACTCTTATAATTATGCATCTCTTTGTAAATAGACAAGCACGAAAAATGTTTGCCGAGCAAAATTTAAATTTTTTTTAGTGAAATGGGATACGAACTCATTCGCCCAGTTTTGAAGTTTTCACAGTATTCACAGTAGCTAAGCCGACTGCACTATGCGCTCTACTTGATATGTCAATCCTTAATGTATGTTTTATTAGTAAATACACCCCTATAACCTGGATTACTCGAAAGTAAAAAGTACATTTACGCCCGAGTGCTTGTTGTAGATCTATACCCGGCTAATTTTTAGATTGTTTACAAAATGACGCCACTGTCAAAAATCGTTGTTCGGATATAGTTCAACTTTCAACCCTGAGCCACGAACTTTCAGACGAGTCTATTTGGGCGGGTAACCCGTGATTTATTCAATAGTCCTTATTTAAAGATATGCCACTTACTACTGTGTGTAATTCATCGATGTACAGTTTATCGGCTTTAAAAGTGCAGTCACGGCTAAACTATAGTAGTTTTTAAAAATCGCATATTAACCCTCACCCTCACCTTACGTAGTTATAATTATCAGAGATAATATAGTAGTTTTGTTTCCTGCTGTTTCATCATTTTCTCGTGTAATTGGTTAAAAAGTTATTTTGAAATGTTCGATCGCCGACGAAAACTCTAGCTTTGTATACAAACATATACTGTCTAAAAACAACACAATCAGGTCGCATAAAAAGTAAATTCTTACAAAAGTGTACAAAAATGATCACCGAAAATGCATTTAATTTCATTTGTTTATTGCAAGCAAAGGCTAGAATTATCACCGGCGGACTATAGCCTATATACAATCTTTTTTATCAACACACCACAGTCGACTGGATGCTTGCTTTCATTGAAGAGTGAAAAGGTGCATGGATTGAAAGTAACTACACTCAAGATTGAACAAAAATGGACATCGGAAATGCATTCAATTGCCATTTATATATACAAAGGCTAGACTTATCATCGGCGGACTTTACCTACCATGAAATTTAAAATTATAAACCCTGTTGCCTTATTGACCATGAACTGTGTCTTTTAAAGTATTACGTGTTGGCCTAATAGGAATAATACTTCAGTATAAATATGATCAAACATTTGTTATTACCGAGTAAGGCAATGCGAATCGTGCCAAGATAAATAATTCCTTCATCATGCCGCTTGTGAGCATAGTCACTTTTGTGATTTGAGCGCATAGGCTAATTATGAAACATGTTTCATTTAATAAAATAATATCAATTCCTGATACTATTCGTGGACACACACGAAACCATGACAACGGCACACCAGAACCCATATACACAAAGAATATTAAAAATTTTCTCCACATCAAATATAAGTGATAAGTGGTAAATACTTTATATTTACAATACGGGCGCAATTAAATTGCATAATTTAATGCTTAGCACTATAAGTTAACAACGTATTCCATTTCAGTTTGTCTGTCAAGTGCGTTGCTGTAATAGTTATCTATTTATCTATATAGATATAACTTTAATACATTTAAGATTTATAACAAACCATGACCGCCCATCCTAAACCTATACTAGACTAAGTTCTGAACAATGGACCATATATAGTTGACTGGCTGCACGCAAGAAATGTGTTTGTTTTGGAGCGAAACATATTTGTATTCAATAATAACTTCCGTACTGACTAGACCGGTGCTATTATTGTAAGATCGACTTTTAGGGTTTTAATGACACGTTGGTACTCCCTCTTTCTAAATCAGAAATACATGTATGTATGTGTTATGTGGATATGTCTGTAGTGGATTTGTTGCCAACACGTGCTATACAGTCTATGACTGGCTATGTACAAAACTAACTATTCTATAAAGCAACACCCTCATCTTATTATACACAAATTACCCGGGTTTGGATTCCCCATAGTTCTTCATGTGATATATGCATATTAGGCATATTGCACTCATTGTAATTATTTAATGTTTTTTAGGGATGCCATAAGGCTATGGAAACAAGTGGATAATTTCTGATTTCAAACAATGGATGTCTTCATCACGTGGAAAAAACAACTCGCACGTGCTTCCTAGATTACGTTATTGTAGCAAAATGACAAACCTTTTTTCTTATTGCATTATAGTGTTAACGATTTAGGAACAATGCCTTTTAAACTTGCAGACTTATTGTAACGTAAAACGATAAAGTCGGAACTTTTGCTTATGTTTATGTTTTTGTGCTCCCACACTTATTGATAAGTGGGAGCATATAGCAATGGTGCTGTCCGTCCGTTCGTACATACGACCGTCCGTACGTAACACAGACCTTGTGTGTTCAACTCCTCATAAACTGATGGGTGGAATGTCTTGAAAATTTCACAGGTGATCAACTTAAACCAGTAGATGTCCGTAAAGGATGGCTTTTCCTAACATCAATTCTTACCTGAGGCATGGACCTTTGGTTACTTATACTATATACCCGTAGTGAAAAATCGTGTATGTTGAACTCGTTACCAACTATTGATGGCATTTCTTCAAACTTTCACAAATCATCAACCTCAATGTGTAAATGACCCTTCCTACGTATTTGACCTGAGTTATGACCCTTTCTTACTTATGCCATATACCACATGGTAACAAAAACTGTGTGTTGAACTCACACAAACCGTTTAGTGGAATATCTTGAAACTTTCACAAGTGCTCAACATCAATGTGTAAATGACCGTAAATGATGGAACTTGCGCTACCTCAATTTTACCCGAGTTATGATCCTTTGTTACTTTACACTCTATAATAAGAAATTTCCTAGTTTTATCCCAATTTCAATTATATGTGCTATCACAGGGAACCCGTGTCCAATGTACGAATGTCTTGTTTTAGACATGACTATTATTGGTGATAAATTAATTCAATTGTGAAGCTCGGAATAATTCAAAGATGAACGTAATGTTAAGAATTCCGTAAAAGTTTGACTAAACAGTACCGTGTTATATCAGTCCTTTGTTAAATGTATCGGTTGTAAATTCCTGGAAAACATGTTAGGTTTAACAAAATCTCCCGGGGATTCATCTTTGTTTAATTGTTAAATAAGGATAGCAAACAAATTCATTCAAAACTTGCATCCGTTGACGGGCAAGTTAAACAATGTTATATAATGACACCTTGTGTAAATATGTTCTCAGTAAAATTATAGATCCAGCCATGACAATTTTCATGCCAAACATATATAAATAAATGTTAGTAAACCAACTTGTATTTAGTCATTATTTGCTGGGTAATTGCAATTGTATAACAAAACTGTTTAAGTATGGTCTGTCAATGTACCACTTTAATCCCGCAGGCGGTAGTATGGTCTGTCAATGTACCACCTTAATCCCGCAGGCGGTGGTATGGTCTGTCAATGTACCACCTTAATCCCGCAGGCGGTAGTATGGTCTGTCAATGTACCACCTTAATCCCGCAGGCGGTAGTATGGTCTGTCAATGTACCACCTTAATCCCGCAGGCGGTAGTATGGTCTGTCAATGTAGCACTTTAATCCCGCAGGCGGTAGTATGGTCTATCATTGTAGCACTTTAATCCCGCAGGCGGTAGTATGGTCTGTCAATGTAGCACTTTAATCCCGCAGGCGGTAGTATGGTCTGTCAATGTACCACCTTAATCCCGCAGGCGGTAGTATGGTCTGTCAATGTACCACCTTAATCCCACAGGCGGTAGTATGGTCTGTCAATGTACCACCTTAATCCCGCAGGCGGTAGTATGGTCTGTCAATGTACCACTTTAATCCCGCAGGCGGTAGTATGGTCTATCATTGTAGCACTTTAATCCCGCAGGCGGTAGTATGGTCTGTCAATGTACCACCTTAATCCCACAGGCGGTAGTATGGTCTGTCAATGTACCACCTTAATCCCGCAGGCGGTAGTATGGTCTGTCAATGTACCACTTTAATCCCGCAGTTTGGTCTGTCAATGTAGCACTTTAATCCCGCAGGCGGTAGTCAGTCAAACTAACCACTTAAAATGTAAACAATAGGCACCAATCCTAAATTTAGACACCTGAAATTTGACATTGCAGCGGTTTAGTTTTCTTCTTGTTAGGTTTTGTATTAGTCATTGTGTAATACATGCTTGTGGTGTGTGTTTGTTCTTTGAATTAGTTTGTTTTTTTCTTTCTTGGGACTTTCGTGCTCGACTGTTTCGCTTAGTGCTACCTCCCGTGTCAAATTTTTATTTTCATTTTTCGTCACAGAACATCACATTGCTACAGTACATACTTTTAACAACGTATCAACTCACTATGCAAAAAGGCAAATAACTTTACTGTGATTATAGACAATGTTGTTCCAATATAATGTTTCCTACCAATATATTTTGTCGTCTTGTTTTATGCGATATTTTGGTGTGGTAAATTTTCAATGTTTTCTTTATAATTTGTTTTTGCTCATTACGTAGAACAGAAAACAAATATCTAATGAATTATTGAAATACAGAAGTTGTAAGTTCTGTGATTTTACTCAACAATTTCCCACGGATACTATCTAACAGGAAACATTAACAACGTGATTATATGGTATTGGTTTTTCAATGTAACATATTCCTCGTCTTTAGCATAAGACACTGTTTCTCATCAAGATATGGTTTGTGTCGTTTGTCAACAGTTTGTTCAAGTTATTGTTGTATTGGTATATACAAATTGATCCAACCAGTTTTCCTCAATAACAATTGGGGTCTCACGCAAACAATAGCTACTGTAGTCCAGTCATTATAGAGTAAAAATTTGCTTAACCTCAAACAAATTGCAAAAGAAATAATTTTAACTGTTTTGCCCTCGGAAAACATATGTTGATAGCATATCATAAGGCTAGAAATATCTGGGAGGGGGAAAATGCCGCACAATTATTATATCTAATTATATTCCAATTGTGACAAGTGTATGTGTTCATAAACAACTATACTATATCAACAATACGATAAACGGATGAAAATAACATAATGTAAATAACAATGAAAGCCATTTGGGTTGAAAATAGAACTAAAAAGTAATGGCTATGCACCCATGATTGTCTTAGTCGAAATCGAATAAACATACAAACACAAATAACAAACAAAGGTATGATGTACATGTAGTATATGTTATTTGTTTTAGTTAGTTAAAGGCACGATGGAAATATACGTCGATTTGTATGGTGATACTACATGTAGTAGTTGATGTTTAATTAATTATGATATCAAACGTGGATATGAAAATGCATGTTTGGAAAGCGTACAACTAATGGTTGGTGTTTAATTCAAAATAATATGAAATGTTCATTTTGTAGATGTGTTTTGGAATCATGCTCCTTCGGAAGAATCGCTGGGGCCATTCGCGTCCGTCGTCGTCGTCGGCGGAGCTTGTCTCTTAAGACGAATTCCTGTAAATAGACAAGCATATCATACAATATAGAGCAAACCTCGACACTAGTTACAATCCGATCAATCCGGTGAGATATCCTTATCCTACATAGAAGCCCATGGTAGATCTTCATGATCTCCAGTATTAATACAATATACAGCAATGTACTGTTACATGAGACACTTCAACTAAACATGGACTGCTCATATTGAACACCACACTAAGTACTTTGTCAGCAAACATACAATATAGGCTGGTAAACGAAATCTTGAGTGGCATCATGTCTCGGACTAATTGCAACAAAAACTTCTCCATTGTTTTCGTAAACTACAATATGTGTAGTAACACAGGAAAAAAGTTGCATTCACATAGACCTGGCATTACTGAGAAAATGACCTTTCTTTAAGGTCATATGAAATCATTTTAAAAAGCTCTGATCGTTACATGTTTTGGTCGTTTAGTACTTACCTTTGATACTATGGGTTATTTTCAAGCTGTACTGTATACACCATGAACTTAAGATATCTTTTAACGCATTTTTGGCCATTTTCTACATACGAAGCTATAAACAACGCATTAATTATCCTTCTTGAGGGTGAAATTACCCCACCCACTTTTAGGTCTATACTTAAATTTCATAAAAATAACAAAGACACACCATTATGTTTGTTAGTTATTATTTATTTGACAATGTCTTTTATTTGCCTTATTTATGACATATCAGATAGCACCCTTGTTATCCAGATAATCCTAAATGATTGGATAATCCGAAATGATGGATGTATGTTTTTGAAAACAACCTATTTTTGGCCAATTTCACTAATTTGTAGTGATTTGTTAACGTACGAAGATAGAATTGTTAGTAGTTTGCATAAAACTATTTTACAGCAGTTTTGTGAATATGATACCCGCTATTTGTAGTGACCCATGTGTGAAAATGGATAATAGCCAAAATTGATCGCGGATAAGTCACAAAATGATTAACCTTAAAAATAACTGAAGCACCAAACTGTTAAGTAAATCTACCAACTGTGGTATACATCGTATCTTGCAAGTCAATTTAACAAATAGCATTACTTTTCGCGACATTGGACAGGAAAAGAGTGTAAGTTCAGTCACGAGATCCACAAGACTGATTCCTTTACGCATCTTAAATGGTTTATGCATCTTCAGATTTTATCATGGTCATAAAATATATCAAACTATAACAGGTATTGTTTAAGTGTTTTAAATCCTTTGTAAAGAGCGACTGCTTACTATCAAGTAATGGTCATGATGTTGCATATGTCATAATGTGTCTGGAATTATTGCATTACTAAAGTGTCATTGATTTTGAATTGAACATTCTGTTAATGATGATCCAAAACAAACTTGCTCCAAAAATCATAAGAATGACGGAAGTACAAACAGATCATAACTAAAACAGGTAAAAGTAACTGTGCAGAATATTGATTTTACTGTACTGACAACTGCCAACTGTCATGTTTGTGTACGGAGTATAGCACTACATTATGTCTACATAACTCATTTACTCGCAATACCCAGTGTACACGTGTCCAAAGTGTTAGTGTAATTGCACACCTATGCCTATTCTAATGGTACCAAATTGGAGGAGTGCGTGCACTATATCATTTATATACGTGTATATTTACTATATAACTTATTTGTTTTGCTGATTTAACATCAGTATTATCCCCACCAAAATGATTAGTCAGCAATGTATGTGTATATTCCTTTGTAGACGAATCAGTAAAAATGATGAACACAATGAACATAATTCTGGATGATCTATGTCGTTATCACATGTAATATAAAATAGCTAAAATTTGGATGGTGTAGTGTAACTGAACTGTCTTCTGTAGGTTGCTTGCATCTCCCAGAAGCATGGTCTCAAAAGACGTGTATGTTGGTAGAACCTTCTGTGGTGCTTCCTCCAGATGAACAATTTATTGAATAGTGTCTAACGATGACTCCATGTGATTCTGTCTTGTAAACAGTGTCCACAAATCACTGTCTTTAGATGGAATCTGATAGCTTGACTTCGTATTTTAAATATGAGGCCTGGCATCTATTCAAACTCCTTAAGAATCTGACCATTTACAGTTTTGACATGTTTGGCATTTCATGGAACCAGCAGCTTGAAGATCAGTTATGCCAGAGTTGCATCTTGTACATAAACTACTAGTATGCCAAATACGCTCGATGGAATTGTGGAACGTATGCAATTATGTATCACAATTCTTGTTTACTAGCATTATAATTACAAGAAATGTTTCGATTACAGATATGGTCTGTTCTGCAGTTAATGTGAATGAATTTCCTGTCCAGAAACAACATGTATATTTGATTGACTGTCAGTAAGGCTTGTTGCCTTTGTCTTGTAGATTTGGCAGTGTAGAACAAACAGCTATCTATCTGAAATGAATAAGTATGTCCAGTTTAAGATAACAATCGGGTTAAATTCTACAATATAATCAATATAACTTATTCATTTTAGCGAAAATAAAAACTTAGGCAAATTGATTAAGACTTCTTTTGGAATTTCAACCAGACTTGTTCTTACCGGTAATTTTCTCAAGTTTTCCATCCTAGAATTTACTTACTGGTATTGTTTGTCTATAAAATATTAGACTAAAAAGTCTTATATAGTGAGATCATTTGTCAAGTAATATTTTATTAGTATTACATGTACATGAACATATACACACCATAGTTATGTAATGTAAAACTCTTTTAACTCTATGATAGATACTTCTAATACTGATCGGTATATCTGTAGATAGTCTGTATAGTTGAGTATCACAGGATATGTATTGTGAAATAACTGAATGATTATATTCAACTACTGAGGCCCAAAAGATCAATTTAAAGTTACATATAAATATATTATCATGTATGTGTTTAGCATTTAATACCACTATTGTTAACACACTGTTTACAAAAATGTTATCTAATGCAAGTTAGGAAAGTTATACATGCAATGTTCAAATTTCTCATGTCCATTTACTTGGACTTCGTTGTTAGTATCTATTCAGCAACTGAAATAGAACATAAATATGAACCAGGTACTCTGGATGATCCATGTATAATAAACATGTATGTTATCATTGTTTAGGCTGTAACACACTAGAGATGTAAAGAGTGTAGATAAATTAAAAGGGTCGTACATTACTTTTATGTGCAGAATAATATCAAACATGAAATTATATAATAGATAAACAGCTTATCTGGGTAATATTTGATAAGACTTTGATATATGCATGTATCATTTGGTTGGCTTGATTGAGATAGGCACAGGTCATGTACAAAATTAATTGGAAACAAGTGCAGGCTTTCAATCGGGATTTAACTGACAGCAGGGATTACCCTGATGCAGGTTTTCTGCGTTCCTGACGCAACTTTATGACTTAGGACCCTCATTTCTGCATTACTGTTCATCCTTGTGACCCTCAATCGGATCCTTCGAACACATTTTTGTTTCCGCTAGAACGTTTTTTCTGCTACTTTATTTATTGCACTTGTGGTTTATTGGGCAATCTGTATTGTCTACTCTACACGCTATAATAAGTTAGAGGCGTTTTATTGCAATCATGGCAGAACGTTCCATTCCATACTGCTGTCCAATTGAAATAGTCATGTAAATGATTAACTCATGTGCATGTGCTATTTTATTTATAAATTGGATACAGTAACAGTGAACTTGAAATGCATACCCGTATATGATTTGATCCCCAAATTGTCTCAGGGACTCACTAAATATAAACCTTAATGGACCCTTGTATGAAAATTTCTAGGGAAACCCTGATTTACTTAAATAAAAAAATCTTTTAAAACGTTTAGGAGCATGCTCATATGGGCTAGGCGCAAAACAGCTTCAGACAAAGAGTTTCTTTCTTTGAAATTGTGAAGCTGATTGTTTATTCTGATTAGAAACGTATCTTTTACGGGTACTAAACAATGAGGGGGGTATCGCTACCATAACAACATCAATATGACTTGACAATGGTTGTTTTTATTCTAATTGCTACTATCAACAAGCGTGTATTTTCAAAATACATGTATATCAAAATATCATGAACATCATGAAACATGCAGTATGCTAATCAAGCAATGCAGTTTGTGACCATATAATATACGGTTTGACGTGTTCTAGTACCGTTATATACGCTATATTCAGTAACAACTATCAATTAAAGGATGTATTTAATTGACTATCTATAGTAGATCGATCTTTTTAGTCTTGAGAATTGTGCAGTAAAATATGCTTTCAATGGTTTTTCATATTTAAAATCGAAAGGATATTACAAACAAGGCACTATTCGTCGTCAAATTCGTAAATTTGATAATTTATCAAGTTTCGTCAAAATGATGGCAATAACGGCGTTCCATACTTGGAAAAATGAAAATATTTGACAACCCATAAAACACGTTTCTGTTATCAAACAAGTGCTTTTTTATTTATTTTTAACATTGATATGTTTTTATATAATTATTAAAATATCCCATTCACTTTAATATCTCAATGTTTTGTAGTTTAAACGACATTTGACCTTGGCCCCGACTTCGCCGTAAAACGACGTATATGCACATCTGTGAAGACGTACAACGCGTAAACATAGACAAACCACTTGGAAATAATTAAAAATTAACATAATCGTTACTTACCTTGCATATTCCATCGATAATAACACTTCATGACGTTTGTTATTGTTTTTTTACTGGGCGCCGCCATTAAACTTCGTACGTAAATCGTACCTCCCGCTGAAGAGTACTCACTACGGTGTGCTATACGGGCCATAACTTCATTTGGAAAATTTTACATCTTTGACGGTCTATAGTTTTGTTTTGCCAGGGTCTACAGGTTGCAACTTTTTTCTTGAATATACTAATATGATGCACTTTCGCCCAGTATAAGTTTCGTTTTTGTTGCAATTAGTCCGAGTGAAAATTTTCCTTTACCAGCCTAATAAACCAGCCTAAGGTCTAGATTTTTTTATCTTTATAATAATATTCATACATGTACTTGATGGGTGAGTGTATGTCTAGGTTAGTCATCTTAAAGTTTCATAATTGAAAATCGGTAGAACAGACGCAGAAAATGTTCTGACATTCGTTCAGTGCAAACACAGGTAAATCAGCTAAACAATAACATTTATATTATTTATTTTTTACATTGTTTTAAAACATTTACACTGCTACAGTAAGTATTTAGATAACATCGTTTATCCTTCAAATAAGGCAAAATTTGCCGGCCCATGTATGTGTTTGGATAACGTTCATACACAAAATTTGAAAACCATTGATATGTTTATAATTATTAACTATTTAACCATCAGTTGGTGTGGTTAATTTTTGATAACGCTTGCAAAAATACGTTTTATAGAAGACTTATTGTAAAAAAGACAAAAATCGGAATAGTATGTAATTTGATATGTGTAACAATACAAGTACCTGCAGCGTTGTCCATGGAGTCTCCCGCAATGTGTGTATCTAACTGATCAATGTTGGCTTCAACATCTGTAATATAAACACATCAGGTCTCAATTTACATAGTCGCTCGTAATGATACTTTGGTTATAAAAATATCAATAACTTTATATATATGAGCCGTTCTCCAGGAAAACCGGGCTTATTGACAAAACTGTGAAAATATTTATAGTTATATGGTTAGAAAGAGGAGACGTTTATGAACAGTTTCTGAAAATTTGAACAAATTATTCCATAAACTTACAAAGTTAAAGACTTTTTAAACCAACCCCTACCACTTTATAAGTGACGTCCCGAACGTCATTCTCTACGTTATTGACGTAACGTAACATGGCATTTCAATGATTCGGTATCTGAATTATTTTTGACGTAAACTTTAAAAATTGTGGCAGATCTTATAATCATATTCTTATTTTAATAAAAACGTGTCCAGTTTGTGAGTATTTACTTCCAGGGAAAAATAGCAAGTGTTTTTAGCCACTTAACCTTTGTTTTCCTTGATATGAGTACTTTTTAGACATCGATCACCATAGCAACAACAGACGTTATTTTAACACGATTTTAAAGAAAACTTGAAGCAAATTGATAGTTTTATACTATCCAATTACTTAAATATGAAATCAAAGGGCACGATTTTTTCTCATTTTAGACATTTTTCTTACTCTTATTGCATAATTACAATGCAATGTCATTAAGCCCGGTTTTCCTGGAGAACGGCTCATGTATAACTATATAATATAACAGTACAATATGTACTATTTTAGAAGCCACTTCAATTTATCATTATTTTGATGTTTAACGGTCTTTCTAACAACTTTGCATAGTCTATAGTTGCCATTATCGGCATCCCTCGAACATATAGCGTCTAGTGGTGACTTGTACTTTTTATTTCACAATATTAGTTTCATTAGTCTGATAAGTTCAGATGCACCACACCAGAATTATTTAACAATGTTACCAGAACACAAGTTCTAAGGAAACATTAAACCACCAGAAGCGACACTGGCGAGATATAAATGAACAAGAAGCAAAGGATGATTGATAACGACCCCTTGCTAAAACATTCCATCGCCGCAAACTGTCAATCAGCAGAGTCAGCAGATGAAACCAATCAGAGGGACAACCACAAATAAGCACTCATTGAAACATCACAGGTACCATTACGAAGAAATGTATCAGGAAACACCAATAGTTATATTGATCACTATATTGAACATCCTCATTGATAATACTCTGTAATATTCTAGTCCATTGCATGTTTTTGGTCTTTTTTCGATCATGCAATGAATTTAAAAAGTGCTTTAGTCACTTAATGGTCATAAAACTGTGTCCCTTTTATCAAGGCCTTAGTACCTATTTACAAGCGTAATTTCGAAAAGAAATGTATCGAGACATGTCTATAGGTGTCGACACTAAATAAAGGGGACGCAGCAAAAAGGAAACAGAAACGCAAAGAAACATCATCTGGCACATGCACTACAACGAATATGAACCATTAAATTAAATTGAATAGCAATAAAACCACGACTTCCAACTCCGAAAACCTGCCACTTAACGTGCATAATGTAAATGCAAGCGGAAATGGAAATCGATACTAAGGACAAATGAGCAATAGATGAGATAGACGTAAATTTCAATTGCACTCAAAACAATTAAAGAAACCGCCAACTTTATAGTAATCAAAATTCACTTATTACGAATGTGAAATGTTTAAAAACGTTCCGTTTAGAATAGTTCTACAATTTTCTGAATAGATTATATCGGAGTCCATAATTAATAGTCTTATCGTCTGTTGTAGTTTCTTTCAATTTTCGCTTAAAATATTGTTGTGTTTTGGAATATATTTTAAAGCTTTTAATTTGAATAAGTTGGGCAGTCATGGAAGAAGTCTTGACGGGAGCAGGTTGAAATAAATGCAACATTAAATGTAGATGTGGAACATACATTCATATCTATAAATACTAGGGTCAAATTAAGTACGTCAATAAAATTGTAATCATGCGCAAGTGTAATGTATTTACATCTACGTTCTGATACTGTAATCCAAGCACAATAAGGCGAATTGCACCAAATAAAGTGGAACTTAAAATTTGACTTCGAAGTACATAATTATATATAAAGTTATTATAAGTATGAAGCGAAGTAAAGAAACTATTTGCAGATAGTGTGGGCCATAACATTCATCTATTGTATATGATCCGATGTACACCTTGCTAAACATACAAGTAGTTGTTTCCAAAATGGCAGTGTTCGTAATTCTATGGTTAATAGTGAAAATAATTATAAAATATCTGAGTATGTGTTTCATAAAATTGATGAATTATGCAAGTATAAATACAATTGCGTAAGTCAATGTATGATTTTTAAACTATACAGTAATCTGTGAATATTACACAGTTCAACACCAGAAGTTAATAATATAAAAATCTTACTTTTCGACAGCACTACCCCAATGATACAGAGCGCTAGAAGCAAGCGGAGCATGGTATTGGTCGGCATGTTTTCTATATAGCTGCTAGTCCGTCGAGTCGTTCAAAAGTAGTGCTATTACAAAAAATGTATGAGTCGAATGCCCTGTTTCAACGCATTTTTATACAACAAATGTGTGAATGAATATTCATAAAATAAAGGTTAACTTGATTAACCTATTATAACACTAACATTACGCCACGTATATTTATAAATTTGTGTCTTTCGGTACAATGACAAACTAATGACTTGTAGAAAGCAGAACCAGAACACTGTTAGATATTAAGAAACTTTGGCATTTGTGTATTATCTTTTGTTTACCATAAAACGGAGGTGAGTGGTTGTTTTTTGAAAAATCTATATCAATTGTCTTCATGTACAATACATAAAATCAGTATTACAACACGCATGTACGTATATCATTGTCAAACAGTGCATGACAATCATTCATAATAGTTTTTATACATTACCATGATAACTTACCCAAACAACTACTTACTTAGACATTGTAAGGTGTGTACTCGGATGCCCTCGACCTAGGCACACCTATCGACGAGGAAAATAAAATTTACCACCACCCCCCCACCCCCAAAAACAAAAAAATCGAAAAAGCCTGGCCTGTGTATGTGCTGTCGTAACTGTTGTGGGAGGAGTTGACATGTCGGGTTGACATAATTATTTATCAAATACTTAATGCACACTGGTAGTTTTCCAAACTACTTAAGATGTGTGCAATTAAAAACAGAAACTAGCAAAATGTAATGCTTCTCGTAAGTTCAAATACGTGTTTCTGTTTTCATCGACCTTTTATGGTATAATGGAAAAAATAGCTCAAGGTGATACTTATCCAAACTTCTAAATGGTAATTCAATTCAAGCGCCAATATGATTACATTAACTGTTATGGAAAACAGTATAATTACGATATAAAAAAGCTTTTGTTTTCAATTTATATTTTTGGATATCTTGACTTGGTGTTGGCGCCATCATGATTTTCTCATCGATTAGGAACAGAGTGTGTTTTTTTATTTTTCTTATTTCTTTATCATGACTTTAAAAAATCTGGGTTTGTGTTCATTCCCCCTAGGATAGTCACTCGGTTTAAAATGGTATTGTTTAACAAACTCCAATGAAGATAAACGTATTTTAGTACAATAAAAACCTTTCTGGTATGTTTCGTCATCTGATATTGATACATTTTTAAAATAGAAATGTAGTAGGAAACATATGAATGCCATTTCGTGCTGTGACCTGAACTGCGTCTTTGATTAATTTCTGGATTTTGACGGGTCCTGTAAATTGAGCCTCTGCAATCAGTATTATATCGTAATGTATCGTGCGATAATTGATGCTATTTTTTAAAACAATCTTCCATAACTCCTACCAAACACTTGAATCAATCATTACTTTATTTCACATTTACTTATTCAACGAGTAGTTTAATCACTCAATGTTTGTTTTCATATTACACATGCATTATATACTAAACGGATTAAAAAACGCGACATTGGGGTTATGTAGATTTTTAATAGAAAGCACAAATATTTTCTTATACTTTTATGCATCATCGTAAAGGTGAACACAATGTCGACCATTCGGTACCAGGATGATAAAACTCCGATCAGTATTGAACAAAATAATGCATAATAAAGACGTCGCTCCTGAAGGTAGAAGTCAAACTTTTTTGCCAATTGGTAATTGTTAGCGTAGAACAATTCACCAAATCTGGTAAATGCGAAGCAGTTTCGTTACTATATTCTGTTACTGTGACATTGTAATATATATCTAGTGTACTGTTCTTTATGTTTTATACTTATGATAAGCAATCTACTTAACCAATTGAAATTGAATTTATTAGCCTTTGTTACAAAATTCTCGGCATCAAAACTGGTTGAAAATATTGAGCGTTGATTCAATTTCTCAATAAACCTGTGACTTTCATGTTCTGAGCCAATGACCTATTAATTTAACGATGTCCGGGTGTAAAAACTTTTTTTTTTAATTTTGAGGAATGCATTTTAAATATTTTTATTCTATTGAATGCCCAATAAAACTGAATGTGAATTTTAAAACACATGTATTGTCATTTAAGAGAGTAATTGCTATTCTAATTTCCCTACACCCAGCCTAAGAACGTACTGCACAAACAATTGGAGGCAACCACATGGTAAATAAAATAAATCTCCAACAGATAACACAATAAAAACAAAAGTGTATTTAAATCTAATGATAATGATTATTTCTTCAATCAAAAGTGTGAAAATGATGTTTGGTCTAATAATGAAGTAGATAAAAATAAAAATGTAACCCCACCCTCCTCGAAATTAAGGCATTTTTTTGCATATAGCCAATAAGTATCCTATAGATAAATGGAAATAAAATATGATCTAAACAATTGGCACCAATGAATTTTTTTCAAAAATAACTTCAATGTGTGTGTAATGTTTTAATACAATTTTAAAAGGTTTTACCGAGCGGTTTTGAAAATATACATTTCAGAAATCCTTAGTAACCCGATTTTCATCTGTTTACCACATATTAATTCCTAAAAAATTAAAGAAAAAAAATAGAAAAAAAAATATTTTTCTCCAAATTACACTATAAAGTGATGTAACGAAGCCAAAACATTGTCTTATAACTAAAAATTAAATAAAAAAGAAAAAAAAATATTTTGGCTCTAGTGGGGGTTGAACCCACGACCTACAGGAAATCAGTCAATTTGTCATAAAATTACTGAAATTGACAACTCTTCAAGAGGAGATTCTTTATTAGACCCGGATATCCTTAATATTTCCACGATTACTTATCCGATTTCAGATATGGGGGTATCAAAATCTCGGCATTAAGTTGACCTTCAAGACCATGTATGATAATAATATATTATTTCATATTTCTGGTAAAAATCGACTCATCCCAGTGTCTGTCGCGTTTGTATACACGTTAATCATACCATGCCTGGTTTTGCCCAAATGCAAATTTGTCCATATCAGATCAGTGAATCGCGCTGAAACATTAAAGTAGTACGTAATAGAAGAATGCACACCATGTGTTTAATCTCCAATTATCTTGAAGTAATGATTTAAATATGTGATTGTACTCCACTATTGTTAAGTGCTTTACTCTTTATCATTTCATTTTACGACACGCAGTCCATAACGTTTGGTGAAGTATGTGTCAACGGACAATAAAATCGCGTTTATGGAAACAGAAAATGTAATTCGCATTCGAAATTTGCATTTATAAGTTTATACTTTCGATGAACAGTAATCAGTCGCCATGACTCACTTTGATACGGAATAATACACGTGTATCGTTCAATGTCCGGACTACAACATTAAATATTTTGTTAGAGCATGGAATATATTATGAACATTGTGTACCCAAGATCCAAAATTACAACAGAATCATAACTAAACAGAATCATTTGAGCTGTGTTAGATCAATGGACAAAACCTTGGATAATAATTGTATAAGGAATTCTAATGGTTTTACCAAGTGGTAGTACATGTCAGTACACAATACGGTCAGGTCACCTATGTACACTACAAAGGAATACCGGTAGTAACTCACGTGCAATATACACCTCATACGCTCAGAACACAGGTGATCATAGATATTTTTATTGTGTATATGGTTACAGTAGGGATAGTTCTACCACGTGGTTGTATAAAAACCATACATACATGTCAACTTTCGAAACAAGAACGACATTACAATATACAATATGCATGTTATTATCTGTTTACTGTCTATATGAACCCAATTATTTTTGTTTGTTAACAGTTGCTGAAAATACTCAATATGTGCTGTCTGCTCATGTCGTTTTACCAAAACATGGCCATTTCTGCAATATTTGTTACAATTGTGTCATCTACATGGAATAGAAGTCAGATATTCAAGAACAAGTTATCACTGTGGTTGTATTCATTATCGATCATCATTGTCGACTTCCTATCAGATCACACCATATTCCATGTTTAACTCTTGGTCAGTTACAGGCGATTTGATTCGCTATATTTGTTCTCCAATCAAATAAGATTATCTATATTGAATACCTCCCCTGGTCGTAAAATTTGTAAGCTTATCATTTTAGTCGACTTATGCCGTACTTGCCTAGGACTGTTTTAAAATGGCATTCCCTATAACTAGCATATTTTCTCTACTGTCACATTAATTGAGCTAAATGTACGTAATTATTTAAACCTCTCGGTCAAGGATAACCCATGAAAGTGCAAGCACTTATTTCCAATGGGGTCCTGTGTTTTTGCTGAAGGGACAGCAGGTGGAAGAGATAGTGGTGTGATACAAGGTATCCGGGCGAGATGCCCTAGCTCTTTCCGAAGAGACACCTTGGTTCTTTAACGTGCCCGGTGTATAGCACCGGTACACGCGAGACTACCTCTGGGTTGCTAACCAGTTCATCTCTAGTTAGGTGGGAAACACAGAAAAGCGTTTCAGAAATGATCAAGTGCCCCGGCCGAGGATCGAACCCGGGACCTCTCGATCAGCAGTCAAGCAGGCTATCCGCTCGACCACCGTACCACCTTAAGTACAAAGTACTATCAAGTATCATAATTTGTCAGAAGAAAGTTTGTGTGCAAATATGTATCTATAATGTCAAAAATATATTCAAATCGTTACGGAAATAAACTTCATGCTTTTCTCGGCAATTGGTGGGTGCTTTTTGTTGAAGATTTGAGGAGTTTAAGCAATAATGACTCTCATTTAATGTATAATATTCCTGAATCGATTTAAACGATCAAAGTTATAGGGAACGCCTCTTTATTTAACCCCGACGACAATGTTTGTTTAACATTTTCTGCTTCAAATAAAAACAAAACCGGACATAGCTTTAAAGATTTAATTACAAATGAGAAGCATGTTGGTTAGATACTCGTACATGCATATTAAACCACATTTCGCTCCACGTTTGAACCACAGCATGATATGTGTTTTACTGAGGATTTTGTGTTGGTGGTGCAGGCGGCATAGTTACCGTCTCACGGATCGATGTTTCATCTACAGATTCGCTATCAAATGATTCACTGTCCTCCGATGATGAATAGCTGTCATATCTCTTGACACGAATTTCTGTAAGCATTCAAATACATGTTTGCAAGAAAATAATGTATTGATTGCTTTGCTTAAAATAAACAAAAGTGTCAAAATGAGTTGGTACGATTACTAGAATTTTTACTATGCTTACAAGAAAATCTTGACAATTTTAAAAATGAGATATTGATCAATACTCATGTTTTTTATTTGATCACTTTATATGATATGTCAGTCATACTTGCCGTTGAAATCAATCGCAGGACCTCTTTGATGGTCTAGCGCTCTAGAAAATGGCGGATGAAACATACATGCACTGTTAATTATACAGTCGAAAATACGCAGTCAAAATATTATTTTCATTTACAATATCATGGAGTGTTAAATTTATATGTACTTCACTGTCATAATTATATTTTATATTAATGTAAAATATACATACCTTGATTCAGTTCTCCGTTTGCTTCCAAGGTGTTTGCCAATTCCATGTTTGATTCAACGTTTCGTACACCTGTAATACAAGTAACATCAGTGTTGTATACATTAACATTACAGCCGGACGCCTCTAATAATGTCAATGTAGTCCTGTTCTCTGCTAACAGTCGCATTGGATAAATACTGTTTGAGTTACCACAAGGTTGTATGTGTTTCAGCTCACAGGTATACGTCACAATGATGCACTGCACAAAACCTCTCAAAATGAAACTATCACACCGCTACACGTTATTATTTCTGGTTTCAAACAAGTCGAATAATCGCCGTAGTTACAGTTATATCCTGATGTGACAAGTTCTTTTAAGACAATTGTTTCTGTTATTTCTTTCGCTTACAATCTTATTTGTCTTAGCTGACAAAATACATATAATTGATTCTCATCGACTCGATCCTTCTCATCGACTCGAGCCCTAGTGGTTTCAGTCAAATATACACACGTACGGAGATAGTTCTTATCCAAAACATGTGAAAATCTGCTGGAAGTCTTATTTCTGTCACAGCAGCGAAACAAATGTGAATGAAAACAACTTGTAATCATTCTGTGGTCACCAATAGCAACCAACCATACAATTCCATTTTGGTAAGCATCAACGCCTAAGCTTTTTACCATGGGGTTCTGTTGTTGACGATTTTTTGTCAACAGACTCGTTCACATTGATTAAAGTCGGTAAATATCATCTAAGATGATTTAACTTCATGTCACAACTGTGTTTTGTGAAGAGTTTTCAATCTTTGGGTTAAATACCGACTGACCAATCAGAGGGCTCCAGTCGATGAGAAAGTTTCTGAATGACGCAGGCTCTTGACTGGTACTTGCTTTATAGCAAATATTTACAATAAAAACTTTTTAATGGAAAAAATATTTTGTTTTCATAAAGTTAAGTAATTTCTCAGTTATAAAAATAAAATTGTTCAAAGAGTAAACTGTAGGAAGTGTGCATGCAAGGCTTTTTAGCTCTAAGGGGCTCGACTCCACGAGAAAGCAGTATACATATTATCTTTACAAAGTGTGTTTTGATCTACTGAAATGCAGACAACGGCCGTCACGTTATTGGTCTTAAAATTATCAGTACTCTCCTCAAGCAAGTGACCATAGTTATTGTACATCAGAAGTTAGAAATATAAAACATCTTACTTTTTGACAACACTGCTCCAATGATACACAGCGCAAGGACCAAGCGGAACATGATACAAGTCTGTATTAATTCTAATGTTCTGGTAGTAAGTGAAACGCAGTAGTTGAGTTATGACACCTAGTTCTTATTTTGCCCACTCTTATACGTCGGTCAGACGTTAAACAATGAGGCCAATAAGTATGTAATTGTAAACATGTGTGTGTACGTACCATACCCACCAAACAGTAGTACTGTCACTAACTTGATATCATTGTGGACATTTTGTTCATGATGTTATATTGAACACATTGAAGACGACTACCAGTTTAACGTTATTGTCATTTACAAGTCACTCACATTCATATTTTAAATGAGACATTCCATCTACGAGACTTAAACTATGTTTGACTGTGAATGGAGGCCGGATGTTACAATAGGACGCTGTGGTTATAAGTTGTTAAATGTATGATTCAACTTGTCTTGTTCATAGTTTTGTGATTTTTAAATCGATTGTGCACTTGGTGTGTGCTTTGCTTGGCTCTATGGTTACTGCGCTTGCAGTCTAACCTTGCGACCCGAGTTCAAATTCGGATGGAGGCATATATATATGCCTGCCATATTTCAGTAGAAATAAGCAAAAACAGGCTATGCTCGGTTGTGTTTGCATAGAACGGAATGGGGCAACATATTATGTTAAGTCAGGTATGAAAAGACAGCATGCCAATGGACATAGAAACAGCTATGTTTGACAATTACTTAATATAATGATGTATATTTCAAAAATGGAATCAGTTTAACACATTTTACCAGTCCTAATAGCAGATTCCTAAGACTTTTCATCTTACCTAATCCTTAAAGCATACTGGCTTTATTTGTAGGTATTGCGGTCAAACACATTCAAATGTACATTTTGGCTTCTAACTATGTATTACCACATACTCGATCCTCATATGCTTTTAAATATTTGCCACTTGTAACACAGAACATAAACCCAATAAATATTATATTGAATATCTATCTTACATTTTGATTAAGTTTGTAGAACCCCAGAAGGAACATTCCTGTTTAAATAAAATCGATTAAAATAATGATCTGTTGACCGAAGAAACGTAGCCTTACGTAAATACAAATATCCTACGGGGAATATGAGCTGTTTTGTCTACAAAAATGATCAACAGTACTTGACCAAGGTCAGCAATTATATTAACAACCATTAATGTATGAGTAAGACAGGCAAAAGAACCGCCCGGACAGTCATCTTAACTACTTTCGTACTTTGTTGTGTAACCTGGAAGTTTTGGATATTGATGTACTTATTTCACTCTTTGATAGTGGCGAACAATTGTGTCGGTTTTATTTTACAATGTCATATCAAATGACTTAGTCAAGCTCTGAACAAGTTAAATTATAACCATGTTTTACCTTCGCACTCAGATGTGGGACATTGACCGTGTTACTATCCGAGCGATTCACAATGTAATACTTACATAAAACGCTGGTTAGAAGTATAGTATAACCTATACTATTGTGAATAAGACTAGTTTTTAAATATATTCTTGTTTCCGTTGCTGTTTTATTATACGTTTAAAATAATAGCTAGTGTTATTATCAATGATGAATACAATGAATACAAAGTATGATAATTAAAGCAAGGAGTGTTTTCTTCCATTGTATAGTGTTTTTAATGTGTAATAACGGCGATTTAGGATTGAGATAAACACTTACGTAGGCTTAATTGAATATATTCCTTAGGGCTATTAAATAAAACGATTGACTTTTGTATTAGTCTATACACTTAGTCTAGATAACAACTATTAAACTCAAGATGTTAGTGGTGAACTCGCTGTAGGACTGTATTTTTGTAATAGTATTGAGATAACAAATATGGAATTCACTTACAGCAGCGAACTTGCTGCACAACAACTATGCTAATTCAAGTTTCGAACTTACCCTACTGTATGCGACCCATCGTTCAAGTATGCATTCGCTTTGAAAATAGGTCCTACAATTGTTTTACAACGGGGGAATTTCATTTTTCGTTAGATTATGTGCGGACAGTGTACCGTGTGTGTATTTGTGTTGCGATGTTTATGTTTATGTTTATATGTGTTTGGGTGGTTAAGTTGCGTGCTGCCCACTCTGCCCAATGTCCTCATATCTTTTTTGTTGGGGTTTACGCAGATGATTTCCATTGTGTTTTGATGCATAAATTATACATGTACGTGGGGTTATCCAAAAGTTCGTGGACTTTTGCTTTTTTTCAGTTTCAGTCAGATCACTCTGAAAATTACCATACAGTGACATTAATCTATTACAAGCAATAACCTAAATATGTTTTTATAAAGTACATTTTATATCAAGAGTAACCCGTTGCCATAGTAACACAAAAATGCGTAAGCGGCGCACTGCAGATATTTTCTAGTAAAATGCGTTATGTTATTGTCGATTGATATAATGTTTCTTCATTTAAAAACACAAAAATGCGTCCTCGTGTTGAGTAATGTCATACCGAAACTTCGGTATAATTTAAAGGTTATATCTTATATATTCGTCATTTCATTGTCATATATAAAATTCAACGTAAAATATGACGCCACAAGATATCGTTTGCAGTCGCAAAATAATTCAATTATACATACAGCTAGGGGAACCTGCAAGGAAGACATGAATTGTTTCAGAAATTATGTATGAACCCTTCTGCATTGTATTCAATTGTTTTAAATGGCATAAATAGTTAGCAGAAAGTCATGGTGACGTGACAGACGATGCAAATCGTTTTTAAAAACTGTCATAGATTTAACTTGTAATCATTTTTGCATTTTTTTTGCATGTTTTTGGAGTAAAGCTTCTTTAACAAGCGTCCGACGGGGAACATAGAGTTATTTAAATCATATATTGAGGTGATTAACCTAAAACGTTACTTGAATTACAAATGTACACTACAAGTTTTAATATACACATAAAATGAGCTGTCGTAAATATCAGTCTAAATGATGCCACAAAATATATGCTCGACATGACTTGGTCCCTTTACGTAGTTTATGTCATCATACGGCTCAAGATTTCGGTGACCGTTAGTGCTTTGACAAAACAGTACCCCTATGTTTTTCAAGCACATTTAACATTTTTCATGTAGAGTACTCGTCTCTTCAGCACTAACAATATATGTACGAGGGCCATTAAAAATACGTAGACAATATCGATTACTACCGAATTTCATAAAAATTGGTAGAAATGAGGTTTTACCAGTAATGAATACAGTGCGTATTTGTATATAGGGTAGTTATAGCAACGTAAAATTGAACACACTGGGCAACCCTTCGATTTATCTGGTAGACAAGTAGTGTTGATTTATTCACATAATCCCTTACCTTAACGGTGAGAAAATCTTTCGCGAATTCCTGTGTGTATCCTTTAAGACTATGTTGTTCTTCGTCTCAAATTATGATGTCTTACGTAGCACCGTTACAGAGATATTGATTATCATACAAAGTCACTCTTACTATCAGAAAGAAAACGTGACGTCACTTCAAACCATGGGGCAGCGGATAATATTGAAAGTATGTGCAGCGCTTGGTATAAACACACATACTCGTTAAAATCATAGCAAAAACGGGACATTTCACCTTGAATATGTGCCGGAACATCGTGTAAAATCTACAGTGCTGGTGTTGTATATTCCTTGATAAAATCAGCTAAAACATGTCCCCTAAAATCAAGTTTCGTCATTCTTCACGTCAGAACTTTCATATGGGAACAATTTGTGTATGCGATTGTCAACTCGAAACAACAAATGAAATAATGTATGCTATGCGTCCTTTTTGTAAGTTAAATCCGTTGTGGTACATTAGTCACAAGTATACTGAAATGTTGGTGACATAGTTGTAGAATGAGTATTGTTGTGAGCATTTAGAGGATGTTCTGATGTTACCAAAACCGATGACGTCAACAACGACGTCAGGGGGGCGTTTTATCAACATGTCGTACGACAATACTATTAGCGTTTTGTCGCAAGTTGTGTCTTACGTCGCCGGATCTGCGACGAAAGCGTTTTATCAACGTTTTGTCTTAGCTACGATGTCGCAACTTGATCGATTTTTGTCGCAAGTTCTAAGACAGGGTAGAGGCTGTCGTAACTCACAGGTTTTGTCGTAAACCAAAACAAAATGGCTGCCATTCGTCTGCTTTAGCTCGATTCGAAAGTAATTTTGAGATTTTTGTCCCATAAACGTTGTTTCGAATAGTTTTGAGACGATGTGTTACGTGTGAGTCACGAAGTAGGACATGCGGCAACCGCTCAAATGAGCGAAGTGTAAACAAATCTGACGAAAATCCAACTTTAAAATCTTCACAAGACCAATGTCATGTTGCTAGCTAACAAGGTAGTTATTTGTTTTCAATTTCTTGATTAAAACTACGTTAATTTCTTAATTTGTTTATCTCCATTAAAAGGAATTGTTACAACACCATGCAGTCAAGGGAGATAACTCAAACTTGAATTTCATGATGTTATCTGACTGTAAAAAAACTGAAATAATTCACTAAAATATGCTTAAGTGTGTTATAAATAGGCATGTTTATGATGATTATCATAATGTCGCTACTGTGCTACTTCAAACTACCAAAGTAAAAAAACCTACCCCACCCACTAAGTTTCATAGTGACTATGAAAATCATGTTGATACATTGAAAACAAATGACCTACATCCATTCAACCAAATAGCACCTGCTTTTTCATCATTTTACAAAGTCCCTCACTCACCTGTAATGCAACCAGTCAGTTGCATCCATGGCCCCAACCCCTGGGATAGGCGATGGATAGCCAGGAACACAGGCATATTTTTACCTTCCAGCTTCCCCCATGGTGGGAATTTTTTCTCCTAACCAATACCCTGGAGAATATTTAGTTGTGTGAGGGGCCGGGGAAATACCAAAGATATTACCATCAGCAGCCCCCCCAGGGCCATGGATGGGCGGGTTTTGACAACCCAAAGGTAAAAACCCCAACCCAACTCCGGGGTAGTGTGGGGGGCTGTGGATGAAACTGCATGCTTGTTGCATAACAGTTGGGATAAATGGCAACCAGACCGGGCTCCCACCCTGGACCCTTCCCTAAGGGCGAATTTTCCAACGACTGAGCTAGCCGGCTGCTTACATAAGTTTCTCACTTATAAGTAATTAATTCTTATACACAACACTACATAGGTCATGGGGATATCGGAAAAGTAAATTATTTGGTTTATTTCCCCCCTCGCACTCTGGGCCCTTCCCTAAGGACAATTGACTGGCGCATAAGTGCAACTACGTCATGTTGTACACTTGCTGATGAAAACAGTACGGCGTCTACTCACATACATACCTCATGCACACCCCCCCCCCCTGCAGAAATCCTGGGTCCGGGCATCAATATATGACATATGTGCCTAAACCAGTGAAATATAATATAGGCTGTATGTCAAATCCCCACACTCACTCGGCTTGGAAAGGGTAAAAACCTGGGACTATTCCCCACTCTTAATTAATTGTAAGATTCTAGCATAATTGGCAAAGATATATAGCCTATATAGTGCATGTTAAATTGTTTTTGTTTGCCAAATATTGATGAAAAGCCAAAAACTCGAGTTAAATACCGCCTGCAATCAAAGACCACCAACATAAAGGCACTATGTTAAGTATTTCTGCAAAAAACACACATTTAACTACCATTATACTCATCCTGTGAAGAGAAACCACCTGTCAACAAAGATTTGCTGCTCTCATGAATGGTCTTAATGAAGCAAAACATCTTTGTAAACTGTAAAATGTTCGCTGTGTGGAGACAAATTTAATTACATGTATTTTATTATATTGCCTAAAAATGATTTTGACCAAAAATAATGCTGTAAATTTAAAATGCACCTAATTTCTTTATTGCAGATTCATATCCAGATAGAACATACATACTAAAAGATGTACCAAAATGTATTTGGTAAAATGAAAATCACTCATAACAGAGTCATATATAGACCGTAATACCAGCATTATGGATAAAAGGTAATTAATTGTCCTGATCTTACTTATATTTGCTGATCAAAGCTTTTATTTTCTTTATTTCTACTGAAATATGACAGGCCATTGTTGCCAAGTGGTTAGCGCATCCGCCTTCGAAGCAGGAGGGCGAAGGTTTGAATCCTGGCGGAAGCTGGGTTAGAACTGACTCGGCCGGTTAGTAAGCCGCCAGCTTGTTTTAGAATGGTTACCGTAGACCAATCTCTGCCTGGCACCGGCAATACAAGAAGGGATTTGGGAGGTTGTGTGCGCATGAAAGAGACAGTGTCTCATAAGCTAAATTGGCTGGCCCTTTAAATGGGGGTGACACTACAATGAATAACCAGTTTACCTTTAATATGTGCTCCACCGGATTGAACACAGGTCGCAGATTACCCTAACCATTGAGCTACAGAGACACATATCTTTAAGAAACTGAATTAATTAATAGTCTTAATCCCAGCATGCATGCACATTACTTCTAGTACATGAAGTTTATTATTAACACATGCTGCAAATAAAAGTATGTGTCAATATTTACTGAAACATATTCATTTAACTTTTAGCTATGCGTTCTGTAAACATTTTTAAAAACTAAATTAAGCCAAATAAATGACTACTGTTTTGTTATGTTATGCTTTCAGCTGAGCATTAATGTAGATTAATGTAAGTCTAATATTATAATAATCTTTTTTTAAATTTTAAATAACATGCAATTTAAAATAAATTAATTAATTCAGTAAGTAACTCGAATGTTTATAGTTATTTAGTTGTTTTGGCATATTAAACATTTGGTGTTTTATTTTTAATGTTTGAATTTTATTTGTGTATTTTCAGGAAGTGTATCCCTGTTTGTTCAACTGGATGGTGGCGGCTAAAACTAGATAAAATTGACAGTACATTGGGAACATGCCTGTGGCCAGTGGAAGTACATTGATGTTATTAAAACATGAACTTTTGAAGCAACACTGCTGTGATCCTAAATGCTCTATAAATATTGTAATGCGTATAATATGCATTAGAAATTTAGTCCTTTAGCCACAAACATAAAGACAAAGCAACATGTGACAATAATTTTTAAAACCTTCTTAAATGGATCTAATATCATCTATTTTATATTTCCTCAAATGTCTGTATTCATTTTTGAACATTTCTTAACATTATCAGTCTTTCATGTCTTTTTCATTATTCATGTATTTGTATTATGCAAAAATCACATGCACATTTTGATTTACAGCTGGTATTTTTAAATTTATCTAGGTATAGAAAAGATAAAAAATAATATGCATATTTATGATGCTCCCTAAAGGGTGAGCATATATTTTTCATACTTAAATCTTGCACAACTCACCCAGTACTGGAGAAATCAATTTGAAACTTCATATGTAAATAGATCTCAGTGTAGTGCCCAAGAATCATAACTCTTGAGTTGCATATTTTTGGAGTAATAATTCTTCTTTGTAATTTAGCATGCTTAATACTGGTCCATACCATAGCTCATAAAATATTGGAGACTTCAATTTAAAACTTCATAAGGGAAAAAATTACATCAATCATAAGTTAATAACTGTACATTTTTGAAGTCGTTTTCCTATGACCACCCCATGAAGAAAATTACCCGTCTGTGACGGCTCTTGGTATCAGTATATTTTTAATTGTTTTCAGTAACATTTTCTAGCCTTACAAAATTAATTGTCTAATCAAACTTTATTACATAAAAAACTTAATTTATTATGCCCCACCTTTCACGAGGGAGTATATTGCTTTGCAAATGTTGGTTGGTCTGTCTGTTAGTTGGTCGGTAAATGGTTTGCATTCCACAGCTCAAGTATACTTTGTCCTAGGACCTAGCAACAGTGGATGATACATATTGATTTTGAGGTCAGTAGGTCAAGATCACTGTGACCTTAACCATTTCATAGGGGACAGTATTGCTTGCAATTCCTAATTACTTGTTTTAAATATCTGTTGTTAAGATATGATCGATGCAAATTGCTCTGCAATATTTTCAAATTTTAGTTTATGCTGAAAACTTGATACTTATTTGCTAATGATCGGAGTGATAAATACACAGAAGAAATACAGTACTTGTGTCATTATTTTATGTATTATCAATTATTCTTATTCTGCCCCAATAATCAAAGGATAGTATACAAAATGCTAGATTATCATCGAGGTTATTATTATGCTGTTCAACAGTGGTGTTTGCTACAGACAAGGTCGCCCTGTCACTGTATCGTATTGTACTTCAGTGTGTACTGTAATGTACCTACCCCCCCCCCCCCCCCCGGCACAAAGCACACACAAGCTGATCACACTGTGTAAATACTCGTCGACATAGAAAACGAACGCAAATCGGTACTGTGACTGCCAGATGCTGCTCTGTATAGACCCCTTTGTATATAAAGAGTCGCTTGAATACAGTCCGAATGTCACGGACAGAAGACACGGAATCTACGCTTCTAGCTACCATGTTCAATCATGTGCGTTCGGAATATTCAATCTAAAGTATTAGACATTTTCTTATTGAAGAAGGACCAGTAATTATATAACACTGCTATGGATTGGCCAATTTGACAGGAGCCTGACCTTTTGATTAGCATATTTAACAGTCGATATATTGCCTACATTAACAATACTGATTGTATCACGAAGACGCTTGAGATGCAATACAAACACAAATTGAAGTACCGATATCTCACGATTTGCTTGCGGAAATTGATATATTCAAAGCAAGAACCATGTAATATATTCTTGCATAAAGGTCATGTTCAGGTCAAAGTAGCCAAGCTATAATTGCTACACACTAGCTTTGGCCTTATTGAGACTATTGATCTACGGGGGTCGTACCAGAATTACCGTCCTCACTTCCCTACTATTCATCGTACAAACAAATACTCGTGAGTGTGTAGTGAACATAGCATCTATTGCATATGTACTTGACAATTCAAAGCCGTATCTCATTAACATCGAAGTCAGCAGGTTCCGGGAATAGGTAGGGATGCGGTGCCCAGAGCACGTCGAATCAACGTCGGCTAAACGTCCACTGTCTTTACATTTGTTAAATGCCTGCCAGTGTGTATACGTGTACATTCGCAGGGGTAGGTTAGGAGATAATGATGAGTTCTAGCCGATTTCAAAGTCAATTGGGTATACATGTATCTTGATCTGTGAGCGTTCTGATATGTCGTCATTGTGATGGGCTTTGCGATGTTCCGTAATGATGATCACGAAGAACAATCCATCTTCTTACCTGTGGTACCGTACGTGGAACTTCCAGGATGAGATATTATCCTATCTGTGTGAAATGTGGCTATAAAGGTGCATCAATCTGCTGCATTCACGACCCCACCATTGGGGATTGACGGGGATTTTATTCTTGAATTGACAAAGCCCCCGCCAGTCCACAGCTGCTGGTAAAATCTCCGGTATTTCCCCGACCCCTTACACCTATATATTGTTCCCGGGGTATTGGTTCGGAGACAAAATCCCCCCTCAGTACGGGGAAGCTGGAATGTAAAATCATGGCTGTTTTTCCGACTAGCCACCACCCGTCCCCGGTGGTGATAGTGTGCTTGCAACTTACTGGTGGCCGTGCATAACGTCGCGCATAATCAAAATATTACAACTTCGGGGTCGATGTTAGGGGATTTTTTTCATGTCGCATTCCGCTAACATCGATCATATTATCATTGGTGACGCGGAGCTGTTACTATGGCGACATATTAAAAAGCTTTATAACATTCTGTTAGAAAATAATATTTTTATTTATTCACTTAAAAAAATTCTACGACAAAGTTTGTTATCATGCACACCTATTTAAAAAAGTTATGACAATCAAAACAGTATCCGTAGATCTAATTCTTTGACACCCCTCGTACATCAAGATCTAGATGATAACTGAAATACCTGAACATTCTTCACAAATTAACTGTTCAGTAACATAAGGCTTATATTCACATAATCCTATTTACTTGACACACGTAAACGATGCAGTATATTATCATAACAAGTTTTAGATTCTACACACAATTGCAAAAGTAGACCCAAAATATTGAACAATAAATATGCTTGAGACAACCCCTTACAAACAAACTAAGGTAGGTCGATTGATGACGTAGTCAGGTGAGAAATCACGGCGGGTAGTCTAGTCACCGAAAATATGAACACGGGTCTAAGATCAATTTAACTGCATATCCATCTAGAGAAGCAAATACTTCGCAAGATTACAACAGCTAGCGAACAAAACACCGAAACAAATAAGTTAGTGTCTACTTTGGGTGCCCTTTCCTCCAAATACATGTTTTTTTCCAACTGTATATGCTCAACATTTCACAGAGGCTGGTCGACTCAGCCGGGTCATTGACCTGTCGAAATCGCCTACATATTGTAGGTCTATCAGTTGATTCATTTGCGTTTCTTTGAATTCGTCATTCTATGAGTATTTGTGACTTTTGTCTAAATTAATTTATGTACTAACACATTTATAGTTGTTTAATGGCTTTTCCTAGACCCACTACCAGATTGTCGGCACAATAGCATTATAATTGTTTACATTGACAACGCTTATTTGACAGGTGCGCGTCACGTAGCGGAAGTAACGATTCTGGACTGTGTCTCAAATATTAATGACTTACGACAAATGTTTGTCTTAGCTGCGACACTCGATTTACGACACCGTTGATAAAATGGTTTAGTCACGTCTTATCTTCTTGTCGTAAGTCACAGAGTTAAGATAAGACGATGTCTTAGCTACGACATGTTGATAAAACGCCCCCCAGGACTTGCCCCGTGGTCACTTTAGGTACTACGTATAACACAATATCATTAAACCGTCATTCCGATTTCTATGAAATTATATAATTTAGGCGAATGAATATGGTGCTACAACATAACTAAAGAATTATTTATTGATCTGAAAAATAAGCTAGCAAATTGATTTGGTTACGTATTTGTTGAATGCCCCTCGTATATTTACTAACACAACCAGAATATGTCATGCTGGCGTGTATCTAGAACGTATTTATATCCAGACAATAAACGCTTTAAGTCATTAATGTAACTTGTTTCCTTTCGTCATGTCTGTGTATTATTATGTTTTGATTTATCATTTGAGATATACTGCGCAAATAATTTGACAAAAATCAACCCGCTTACAAGCCATATATTATCATGATTCTTGGAATTGTAAGTGAATTTAGCATTAAACCACTGTAAGTAGTTCTATATTAGATCACGTGATTCTCACTTTTACAACAATTATCCACCATATCGAGATACTAATTTATAGCGGTATAAACAAGTTTGATAACATTTGTTTTATGAAATTCAACATTGCTGCAGCTGAGACAAAATGATGTATGCTTATTTAGATCGTTAACGCCCACGAGCTACTTGTAACTGTATAGCGTTGCATAGGTATTTCTAACTAATACTATAATTTTTTGACACGGGTGATTAGTAATATTAGTATTCATCTGACCTTAATTGCCTATTTTAGTACAAATTTCGACAACGTGTTATTTTGCCATGAACTCCCTATTAAAACAAAACAGAACGTGACACTTTAGCTGAACTATTATAGTCTGCAGATACAGCCAGATCGCATACGCCTATTACATTTCAGCAAAATCTATGTGATTAAATTGTTGAAGTTCACTTTCTGGTACAGTTTCATAAAAAAACGAAGTTAAAATAATTACATTGTTTTAGTCCAAACGTTTGACTGGTAGTTTTATTTAAATAGGTTTTGTACATATATCTTGTTTAACTTATTAACCACTGTCGACACAACCTTCTTTACCAAGCAAATAATGACAAGTTGGTTTACCAACATTTATTTATATATGTTTGGCATGAAATTTGGAGCTGGAATATTATATACATACTACTGTACATATATGATTACAAGATTAACTAACAATTATTTATTTTCATGTAGATTCTAGCAGGTTCTAGGTCCATTTAACGAAATTGTAGTGTGATGTTATTCAGTGCAGCACATGATAATTAACATTTAATTGATGACGTCAGCGTGCGCCTCGTGACGTATACCTCTTCATCTAAACATTTACAGAGCCGTATCAAGACTAAAAAAGCTGGGGGTGGTAAATAATTTCTTGGGTCTATGCTGAGGAGTTATTATTATTAAAACATGCTTATTACGGTACTGTCTGAATATTTAGCGACAGTAGTCACAAACGCAAAACTGTGTGGCATAAATGTGAATACGGTTCTGATTTAAGTTTAAACCCAGATGGCCATTATGATCATAATATACTAATAGTTATAATCTAGGTTAACCAGCGTCTACATTGTCTCTTAACTTGCAATACATTCAATGGTCGATCTAAATAGCCTCGTTCATTACAATGATAAACAAAGAGTGCATATCTAAATCTGAATGATTTGACGAACAACTCATGTTAAGATATTGAATTATCTAGTTCACCTGAATTAAATTCTACCCGAAATGTTTACAAGATCCACTAGTCTATGTAACAATTCACACCGCAGCTGTAGAGACATCGTCTTCCAGAAATTAACAAAGAAATAAGAAAACTGTGTGAGACAACCCTCACTAAAAATTGGAACGTCTAGATGTTGATATGAAAGCGTTCTAAACTCAATAGACAACACAACAAAGTTCTCAAATAATAGCATATAAAATGCATAGATCTGCTAGCGCGGTCTTAGAATAGGCCTACTATGGTAGTTACTTCTTATGTTTATCTCATAATAATCACAATGTGCAAATAATAGTAGATCTATGTAATATGGCTACGTCATTGACGATTCAAGTGAAACCACGAGGTCAACCATTTGCTCACCGCGTGGTGCGACAATTCCTCTACACTCACGATAAGGAGAATTAAAAGTTGATAATCTAGACAAGGGGTATAACCTAAAGCATGGAGATTGGTGGTTTAAGTAAGACTTTTCATGGAGATATCCATGCTTTAGGTTATACCCCTTGCTAGAGCTAACTTTATTCTATATTTAACAGTCTAAATATGGTATGAAAATTAAAACGTTTCTATGAAATTGTTTAAAGCTTAGATTTGAAGAAGAGTACACCATGTACCTCTCCGCTGGCATCCGAATTGAAAAGAATTTGTACTCTGGGAATTAAATGCTTATATAGGTGCTAGTCACGTGTTCAAGTGGACATGGGCGGAGCTAGCGTCATTATTGAATGATGGGTAAAAAGTTAGCGCTTAAACTGAATATTGTGAAAACATAGGCACGAGGTTATGGGAGAAGAGAAGCATTTTTTCTTTTCATGATGCGTTTAGGCGAATTATCCATGGTATACATGGTTGCTGCTCTCTCTCTCCTCCCTCTTCCCCCCTCTCCCTCTCTCTCCCTCTCTCTCTCTATCAATGACCGACTGTTTCGCTTTCCTTCAACCAGGAATAAAGATGAAACCCGGATACTAAACTCCCTTGGCACTGTGTGTATAAGAGTGCTAATCATTATTTCCTTTTCTACCCGAGTACCATCCAAAACCTGCGATCTTTGTTAGGTTTGATCTATCACTTACGATTTGCTCTTTGATTTCTTGTTCAAAGACTTTCATTCATCTTCTCAAAGTCAATGTGCAGCACGTCGGACAATGACATCTCTATGCACGTTTGACATAGTTGATCTATAATGCATTTTCCTTGGTGGATAATACAGGATGTTAAATACGGTAATTGCTCGGAATGAGAACGATGGATAATAATGAATGAATACAATCAATGCTTTGTGTATGATCAAACTTACCTGTTACTTGACCTTAATGCATGATATTACAAGCTTCGTGTTTGGAATTGTTGTACCATCTTTAATGCATCTTCCTTCCTGGATTTTATTAAGATTATACAGGATGTTACTACGGTAATTGCACGGAAGGAGAAAGTTTGTTAATGAATGAATACAATCAATGCTTTGTGTATAAACAAACTTACCTGTTACTTGACCTTAATGCATGATATTACAAGCTCCGTGTTTGGAATCTTTGTATGAGCATGTATGTGCATGAATTAAATAACTATTACTGAAAGTTTAAACTATACAGAAACGATGGCATCATCAAAAAATGTATAAGAAAATCCGACAGGGAAGGCAGCACTCAACCCAACCAGCCGAGCACAGAAATCAGAAATACCACGACACAACTCCCTGAGCAATGCCCACACAAATCCATGCCAAAACGGCGACTAAATGAGGCACAACACCCCGAGGCGTGACCTATTTTAAAACACTAAGGACAGTTACCTAAGGTTATGCGACCTAAATATGCACAACTACGACTTGACCTCGTTAAAATAATGGGCAAGGTAGAAATGGGGTGGGAAATACTATTACATATTCCTAGCAACTACACTGAGCAATGCCCACACACAAGCCGAAGAAACAATTACAATCCAAGTCCCCTCCGATAAATCGCAGGATGACCCACTTTCACAAAGAAATTATGTAAAAGTGGTTATTGCCGAATAAAACGCAGCCAATGCTCTACCAAGTTCGACAAACCTGTGCCAAAACGGCGACCAAATGAGGCACAACCACTACCACATGACCTAGTTTAAAACACTAAGGACAGTTTCGTATTAAAGAGTCATTCTTGCGACTTGACCTAGTTTACAATAACAGGCAAAAAGAGGGTGAACATATACGTATATGCCAAAAACGTTTTATCATAGTGACCAAACAGCAAAGTGACCTAATTTAAAAAGTATTTCAACCAGCATCTCCGCAAGATACAAATGAAGAAAGGGGGATTGGGTGGGCGGTGGACTTTCATAGGATGGCAGATGAAATTAATGTCCAAGGACAAGTTGAATCAAAAATACACAGACACTGCACAGTGTTGTAAAAAGGAGGGGGTGACTTGACCTAGATTACAATAATGGGCAAAAATAGGGCGAACATATATATGCCAAAACGTATATTATAGTGACCAAACAGCACAGTGACCTAATTAAAAAGTATCTCCTCCAGTATCTCCGCAAGATACAACTGATGAAAAGGGGGGAGGGGCAGTGGACCTTAAAAGGAGGGGAGAGGAAATAAACTTCCAAGGACAAGTGGAAACAACAATAGACCGACACTGCACAGTGCTGTTAAATGAGGGAAGCCATGAACACTGCTATAACAGAGAACAACTTGAAGACAACAGGTGTACAAATTACACAAACCTGAAATCCCACCCGAGCGTTTGCCGCCTCAGTCAGTCAAACTACGCGGGACAAGAACCAAACGACAAGACTGGAACAAGACTAGAACAAGGGACAGCACACATCTAAATGACACAATATACATGTACTATTGAAAGATACTAGGCAGCCTTATGCAGAACATGTACAATAATAATACAGTATATAAATAACACATAGCTTTGAGGGTGACAGTAAAAATGTCAGTCTGAGGAAAGTACTGTCACCCAAGCACTGGTAGGGAACGTACACCGGATATTGCAGCTAAGCGAGCCGCAATTTGCTAAATTGAATGTAAATCATCGCTGTCCAAGGTTAGTAAAATTAATTTTTCTCTTGCTTTATTGGGTTTCTGTAAGTGGTTGGTAATTAATATAACTATATACATAATGTATCAATCTAAATATGTACATGTTTCGATGTAAAACGTTGTTTTGTGGGGATAATATTGTCATTTGTGACGCGGGCTCGCACAGAAAAATACGACCCTTGCGCAAATTTTGTGATTTATTTTACTAAAACATGCAGAAACTAAAAAATGTGAAGTGGCTGATCTCTTCGAATATCATTCATCTAAGTATACTGAAAATTTCAGATTCTTAGCATAATTATTGTCGGGGTTATGACCTACAATCGAGTACATGTATATCAACATTGGTGTACCGAGTATTGTCAGTTAGTGTACTGAGGATTGCAAATCATAAATTTTGGTGTACCGAGTATTGACAATTGAACGTTGTTTGTTTTTCACGTTTAAAGCATGTTATAAGTAGAATTGACATATATTTTTAGTATTATTTTGTAACATCTTACCAATGAAAGGTAAATCATAAAGTGTAAATAAATGCACATAAATTGTATTGTCATTATAATATCACATAGTTATTATCCTTCTAGATTTAAGCACATTTTGTATACAAATGATATAAATCAAAATATCGCTGTTAAAATTCAATTAACTTTATAATAGTCTCTGACATACTACTATCTATATTTCAGATTCACGATGATGTTACAGTGTGTGCACTGCGACTACACAAATGGAAGATGTACATGCAAATTCCTGATAAACCATCTCATAGGGGCTTACACAAATGATGAATTAAAATCTAAACGTATTGAAGAAGCAAGTGCATATAGCATATCTGTTACACACCTTGACTGTACTTTAAAACAACGAAATGATTTGTACTGAATTTTACAACATAGTGATAAATAACAAAGATATGTATAAAAGGAGCATTATTTATTTGTATACACTGTAAAATAATTAATTTCGTGGGGGTAAATTTCGTGGATTTTGCGGTTCACCTTCAACCACGAAATCAAATCCCATTACACAATAAGTTTCACCCTGAAATGCAAAATCCACGAACTAACGCCCAATCACAATTGCATTTTGTAATTTTTGTTACCAAAACCACGAAATTTCGTCCTTACGAAATTAAATGATTTTACAGTAACCAGTTGTTGTATTTCATTGACTAATATATTCAGTCGGTGATCTTTATCTGAGGGTTCAATTAGTTTCGGTGATATTTGTCATCAATATCATACACCTTTTTGTTCTTGTGCTAATTATCTTCCAACTCCAACACTATATTTATATAAGGCACCAAAAGGATGTTAGCCAGCAGACATCCATAAACTAGCCCCGGGCATTTTTTCTTGCTGGATTAAAAGGTCATACATGTATTAACATAATGACGTGATAATTAACTATGCCCTATTAATGATTTTTGCCATGTGAACATTTCAATAGTGTAATGTTAACATGTGAAGCCATGTGGAGTTAATATTGAATCTTCTGATTGTTACCCTTGTCGCACACATCACAGATATGAGCAAATTCTGCAAGATGATTGTTTTTTCTTGTGTAGTTCTAGGCCAAACGAAGATTTGAACAATTTCCCAAACTGGTCACACACATGTTCATTCTTGGCTTTAATCGATGTACTTGTTAATGTTGGTGTGTTTTCACCTTTCATGTGTGTTTGACGGTGCCTTTTGAAGTTTGAACTTTTGTAAACCAGCAGATATCACATTCGTATGCTGCAGTAGATCTACGTTGTGCAACAGTTACTGAGCTTCCTGTGTCTTCAAGAACGGAGGTTTCCACTTCCTTAATCATATCGAATGAATGGACCAGTAATTCGATCTGCAAAACAAAATACAATATTCATATTAATAAATGATATATGAATGTTTCATTTCAATCGCTAGACCCCTAACTGCAGTTTTATTAAAAGCCTGCTGGAATCTAGATGGCTATTTCACTATACTTCCTTGGAATAATAAAGTGTCAACAGCATTTTTTTTAAAAAGAGGAGCACATGCGTTACTTAAAACTCATATAAAAGCAAGGATACATATTTATATAATATAATACTCAGTACACCGCACTTGCAATACTCCCGTACACAAAAATTATGAGATATCAATCCTCAGTACACTAATGTTGATAAACATGCACTCGATTGCAGGTCATAGCGCCGCCAATAATTATGCTACGAATCTGAAATTTTTAGTGTACTTAGATGAATGATATTCAAAGAGATCACCCAGTTCACATTTTTAGTTTCTGTCTGTTTAAGGAAAATAAATCACAAAATGTGCGCTAGGGTCGTATTTTTCTGTGCGAGCCCGCGTCACAAATCTTGATATTTTCCCCACAAAACAACGTTTTACATCGAAATAGGTACATATTTAGATTGATATATTATGTACATAGTTATATTAATTACCTATCACTTAGAGAAACCCTTTAAAGTAAGAGAAATATCACTTTTACTAACCTTTGACAGCGGTGATTTTCATCCAATTTAGCAAATATCGGCTCGCTTAGCTGCAATATCCGGTGTACGTTCCCTACCAGTGCCAAGGGCGAAGCCTGTTTGACCTGATGGCAATAGGAAATTAACATTACGAAAAAAGTGAGGGATAATAATTAATACCACCATGGAGCAAAGCATTTAAGGACATGACAGGATAAGGTAACAGACAAGCATCAACACCTACCCTCCGAAAAAGGCTTAAGGTTAGGCATATTCATAGAGTCTGAATATTATCCGGGTCATCGCACAATGAACTAGGGAGCATACTAGCGAACTGTAAATGGGTCCACCACCAAGCATGTAGTCCGTTGCAAAATTAAAGGGTTGTAACCTCTACCAATAAAACGTTTAACGGTCTTTATAAACACATCATGAAAGTGGTCATGACCCAGAATCTTACGAAATTTATAAAGCACATCACCATAAAATTCAGGCTGAGACAGGCCTTGTCGCAGAATAGTCTTTGAATTAGTGTCGTATTTAGAAATAAGGTCACTGTTACGCCATAAGCCGACTACACAAGAGACAAACACATAACATATAATGATAACAATATGTTTATTTTAAGAAGATGACACATTAAGAATATACAAATTATACAAAATTGTTATCTTTTTTACAATGTGGACTTCTGTAAGAAAACATACCAAACAATTCAATCATTCATACGTACGAGAACATACAACTAACATTCATTCCTGCAATTATATAATATATCACACACAGTAGACAGACACACCCATGTCAACAGTAATAAAAAGAAAATTGTAAAAGCAAATCAAATAAAAAACATATATACGTCATAAGATGCTTCTTATACTTCTGTTTAAAGGCTGATAATGAATTCAAATTTTGAATGAAAAGAGGTATGCTGTTCCATAATGCCATTGCTTACCAAGAGGTTTTTTTACCATAGTGTTTATCTTTGCATGTGAAATATCTCTATTGGTGGTGGATCTTAATGTAAACGAAGTATTGTTTGCAAAATGTAAAATGTTTTGCATGTATGATGACGTGATACCATGTAAGCATTTGTATATGATAATTGCAGTGATGTACTTACATCGCATTTCAAACAGTAGCCATTCTAATTCTTGAAATAGTTCTATGGTAGTAGTGCAATTTGGTTTTTGATGTATCATTTTAGCGCAGCGCTTTTGTAGAATTAAGATTTTGGAAAGATTGGTTTTACTACTTGTGCCCCAGATTACACAACAGTAACTCATTGTTGATAATATGTAGGAATTAAAATACAGTTCTTAGTAAGGTAGTTGTTTATTCGTTTGAGTAGTGCAATTTCTTTTTCAATTTTTGGCAAACATATTTAATTTGTTCAATCCAATTTATCAATATAGACGCCCAGAAGTTTTTGTGATTTTACCTGCTCTAGATCAGGATATTCAATTGATCCAAATGCTTTACTTTATTCGTTGAAACGATTACCATGCATTTTCACTTTATGGGATGAATAAGCATGTTGTTTGCTTTTCACCAATTAGTCACCGTATTAATGTCCGCCTGTAATTGAGATTGTAGACATATTATGTTGCTACCTGTAGCATGCAAGGTTGAATTATCCACATACAAGTCAATGAACGAATGACGAAGACGAGAACCAATATCATTTATGCATATAAGGAACAACGGGGGACCTAATGTGGACCGACCATGTGGAACACTACAAGAAACATCTTGAGACGTGGACTGGATGTTACCCAATCTTACACATTGTTTTCTGTTAGATTTCATTAGTATTATACTTGAGTCCAAGAAATGATAATGTTGTAATTTATGAAGGAAATTTCGTGATCAACGCGATCGAATGCCTTTCTGAGATCTACAAATGGACGTGATATAACAGTTCTGAATGTTGTCATTTTTCAAGCTAGAAAAACTGTACAGGCACTATTTTCACGTACCGTTATGTACTGTGTTGGTGTACTTATAACATTTAATGAGTGTATCATGTAGGGTGTATACGAATGATTTTCGAGAGACATATTGCAGATCAGTTTAGAACATTGGCAACTTCTACCTATTCATCAATCTTGGTTTCACGAATACGCTTCATGCCAAACTGCACCGATCAGACTTATAAATGCATGGACCAAAGAAATTGACGCAGGAAATGTTATTATGTCTGGTATAGATGTGTTGTTATGTACAGTGCTTGCTTCCGATCAGTCGGTCGACATGCCGAAACAATAATTCCAGAACGGGTGGACCTAGGATTCTAAAATTTTAAGTGGTGATTATTCATCTTGCACATACGGCCCGACTCAATTTCAAGGTCATTTGGATCAAAAGTCAAACTCACCATGACCTTTGAATACACAACAATCACTGGTCCACACCATAAGAAATATAGGATCTTGGATCGTTAATCTTTACAATGAGGTTGCTAATCATCAGATGTAGCCTCGTAATAATTTTGAGGTCGATAGGTCAAAAGTCAAAGGTCGTGGTGACCTTAGCTACACTAGACTATTTACTGCCATGAGACGTGTATGTTTCACGAACCTCTCTTGTACGGTCTGTTATCGTAATTATTCCGGTTTTCCTGGAGTTTGTATTGATGGACAATGTCTATGTAACATTTGAAACTTCATCCAAAAAACATTGGTTTTGCACGTGCATTTTGCATAATTAACAAATTCACGGTCCACTGCTCACAGTGAGCAAATTACTGTGATATTACCGGATATTACTGCTATACTACTCACATGAAGACATGTAAAAATGAACATGATATCATGTATGCTAACAAAGATAAACGCATTACATTTTGGTGTACTTATAACATTTAACAAGTGAACATATTTCAAGTCTGACTCAATATACAACCCTCCACTTCATGTGTTGTTTATAGATAGGCACAGTACAATACAGGAGTGGGTAATTGCCATGATAATGGTAATAAAACAAAAACATGATGATTCTTGTCGTAATTAGAATACCATTAGAACAATATAGATTCGGCTTCAATTAAAGTTTCCCCGGACCGGTACTTTTTTGTGCAGAAAAGTAGGTAACGCTCTGGTACATAACTGATTTTAGAGTTGAGCAACTTGATATACGTATCACATGGCCCGTAGGAAAGGGAAATGAAACTGAGAACAAAATACGATAGAGAAATTGTCAATTTACTTAAACGTTTTATGTAATTAACAAATACCGTAGCTTATTCCTTAGTTTGTCAAGTTTGTCGTACATTTTCATTAAGACTAGATAGCTAATTAGAAAATAATTGTTTTAGGTTTTCCTAAACCACTTAAAATATATTTAAATTACCGATAAAAAGTGATTGAAACAAGTAATCGCTTTAATTATGAATCAAATCAACAGTTCGAACAATGGCACAAGTTAACGCTTTGTTCTAACATACTGAGAAATATATACTTCCAAAAAAGTAGTATCATGATGATCATTTGTGTGGACGTTGGTTACCAGAGAAGCTAATCTTACAGGAATTTGGTTGTAACAATAAAACAATATGATAGTATATTACAATCATCTTACGATTCGATAGACATGTGTATTGTTGCATAGGCATACGTCCTTTGTTTTGCATTGAAAAATGAGATATTAAGACATGCACTGGTATAATAATGCAACGAACTCAATGCATGCACAGGTTTCATTCGTAGTGTTCTCGACGGGAAGGTAAATGATTTTAATTCCTATTCTAGTTTTGTCGATGCAATTAGCTATGGGACGGAAACCATTTGTTCTACTGACCTACAGATCAACATGTTAAATACAATATACCTCCTTACCAATGATGTAGGAGGGTCATAAAACAGGTATATTTATTAAATACATTTTATCACATGACTTTCCTTGTATCCAGGTTAGTAAAGCCAGTACGTATAAAGTTATACGTACCACGTGTAGTATAAGCTATTGAGCCAATAAATCAATGCGTATTTTGCGTTTTAGTGTCATATGATAAAAAGAATTTATCACTCGTTGTCAATTGATATATTTATATTAAACTCGTTCAGGAAATATAACTAAGCTCGCCAGAGGCTCGCTTAATAAAATTTCCAAAACTCGTTTAATATAAATTTATATCAATTGACAACTCGTGATAGATACTCTATATATTACATGACTTGAAAGAGTATAAATACAACTCACATAATTTGTTGCACTATACATAATGCAATACAAGGCTATAGCAGCTGACAACTCTTATAATTTGTTGTACTATACATAATGCAATACGAGGCTATAGCAGCTGACAAATGTTATGTCACTTGTGCAAATGACTGTTCAATTCTGTCAGACCTATTATAATTCTATTAGAAGCTACTATTGTGTTAAACGGGTGGTTGTGTGTTGATTTATAGCATTCCAACGACATACATCACCTAGTTGACCTCAGCAACATTCGTCACATTACTATCAGTTCCCTGAATATAAACAACAGTCTGGAAAGTCAACATTGGCGGAGGAATTCCCTTTGATAAATTGCTTTCTGCCAAATGGCTAAACACTCAGTATTCTATGGCGTGATTTCAAGTTACGGGAAATCACCAAACTATCTTTACTCATGCAATGGGTACATAATTGCATTAACAACGCTTTCATCTATTTACTTAGGTTGATAATAAGGGACAGGTTACTTTGTGAAACCAAGAGTCATATTATATCTGCTAATAGATCATGCAGAAAGTGTAATATAGAATTGTGGTATCGTAATTCTCTGTCTGCAGTCTCTAGCATACTGTGAAACATGTACACAATTAAATTCTTAGGAGGTATATGTGTATTTGTTATAGTGGTTTACGCTTCTTTTGCACCGACATTGTATGTCATAAAATGACATTATCAAGATTCCTGCAATTTCCACCAATTGCGAATGTACCTTTCCACAGAGAACTAAACGACAATCGGGGAATAACATTAAGATGGATTATCGGATATTTTGGCATCATATTCAGTGTTCAAACCGGTTATTTTGTTTTGTTAATTGTTGCACGTTTTATGTTTCTTCGGGTCTTTGTTTCCAATTGCCATCTTTATTAGCCTCTTTTCACTAATATACTCATGGACATAAAAAACGCCTCACCTTACCTGATGTAAAATATCTCATAAGTAATTGGTTTTCTAACTAAATAATTTTCTGTGTCTATTATTTCGTCTTTTCTGCATAACGATAATTTCCGCAGCCGAGCCGGATAAACTTTTACTCACTCCACGGCACTAACCTATTATTCTATTTATCCGGTAACTACATCTGCTTTAAAAAGGGAATAAAAGTCGGGACTATTTATTGCCTTTTCATTATTTGTGTGTAACGTCACGTTCGTTCACTGACGTCACGACAAAACAACAACGTCGGACATCTTGATAACATCATGTACACGCAGGTAAGTCGTTAAAGAATTATTGATCGACCTAAGCTCATTTTGAATAGGAAAACCTCATCCTCGGGTACAGAGTTTCAGCCGGCGACTCCGCTTTAAGAAGAAGTCCGTCAGATCACGTGATGAGGGGTCCGTTTATTGCAAGTCACATGACCACTTGACGGTTTATAGAAAATGATAAACGGCACCCTGTAATCGGGCCAATTTTGCCGGAAATGGCTGGATAAGTAAAGATATGTTGACGGTTGAAGGCCGTTTTGCGACTTATATTCACATTTGCTAGCATGATTGCAATAGATCTACAACTGGCAAATATATCTGTTTAGCTTCATCTGGTGGCGTAAATCACAATACTCAGTATGCTAACGGAAGCTCCATATCTAGTGAAACAGCCCGACGTCCAGGTCGGGTTCCAGTGTGGACGAGAGCCCGCTGATCTTTTGCATAGCTAGCCAACGGAAGCTCCATATCTAGTGAAACAGCCCGACGTCCAGATCGGCTTCCAGGGTGACCGATAGCCCGCTGACCTTTTGCATAGCTAGCCAACATAAGCTTCATATCTAGGGAAATAACCCGAAGCCCAGGTCGGCTTCCTGGGTGGACGACAACTCGCATAGCAAGCTCCATATCTAGATAAACAGCCCAACGTCATGGTCGGATTCCAGGGTGGACGAGAGCTTGCTGAACTTTTGCATAGCTTGTCAACAAACTTTTGGAGAAAAGCAACGGATTTATATACGTGTCTAGTTTTGTTATTGTATTAATCATTATAGTCATACATTGTATTTTATGTAATGCAACAATGCAGTTATATTTTCTATAAACTGCATAATATTATATTAATATATGTGATTACTTAGGATTTGATTGTATTAAATAGGAATACTCAACGTACTTTTAATACAATACATTACGAAAATACAAAACATATGCAATTAATATAAACTATTTAGCTTTTGGCGCACAGTACGTATAACTGGCAGTCATATAGAATTAAACCATTGTCCTTAAGCATAACATAGTCACAAAATACGCCGTTAATCTGCAAGGTTTACAGCACTTTATTAATGTTACGGTGTAGCAAAGTTATATTATATACTCCTCAAAACATTAAAGGACCACAAAATGAAAAGGCTAAGATTCCATCAATGTTATTACAAACAACAAAACGGCTTCGGATATCAACTTATTAGTAAACACCCATCGAAGGCCAGTTTGGATGACGCATGTTTCTGTATATCCATCATTTCCAGATAAAAGCATTGATGGACCTCCAAGCCTTTAGCGTTCCTGGGTACAACAAATACGGACTATTTAGTTTTTCTGTTGACAAACACTTCATATGGCATAATTAAAATCAACACGACACTTGATTTGAATTTTAACAGAACAAATCCATATCAGAGTAAAGTAATGTCTCGGTGTTCCACAGAAATTTACGTCTTAACATTCTGTGTATTCTGTGGTCAACTCTGAGCAACAAGCAGGCATACGAACATGAATATTGGTTGTATAAAGTCTGTTTCTAAAAGTCGGTTCACAGATACAGACCCCATATATCGATTAAACGCGAATATTCAACGTTTAAGCGGGTTCGAACACCTATGTTAAGTAATGTTGACAATATTACGGTCATCAAATTCATTTTTTTTCCTCGGACAGAATCTTCCTATGCCCTGATCAACGTACCCAGATCCCAGGTACCTCTTCCACCAACGATTTACCTCAATATGGTTGATGTCACAGTGGTATCCGAGGTGACGAGAGCCCTGTCCGGCCAGGACCATTCCGACAAGTCGTTTAATGTCACCAAACTGATAAATTAATGTCTCGCTGGGGGAATTTTGCAGTATTATGACTGAAAAAGCACGTGACTACCAAACCTTTACCCGAAATTTTGCCGAATGAGCAACAGTCTAGGACTGCAAGGTGCAAAACATGGTCCGCAAAACACATCATTTCGCGAAGAAATGGGTTCAAAAGCAAAATACAGAGGTTATCCATGCAATAACGCACGCTATCTTGTGTTTTACATTTATCCAATATCAGAAGTAAAATAATTCCTAAATGGAATAAATGTAAATATATCAATATATATCTATCTTCTATCTTCCTGATAGCCAAACCCCTGCTAGGGACTTAGGCTTTGACACGCGTCAAACTGACAAAGAATGTTAATAAGGATAAGAAATAAAAGTATAAAAGATGTGAGAAAGAAGAAAGGTTAAAAATAGGTTAAAAACAGGGCAGGTATTATTTAGGGAGAGGCATGTTCAATACGGCTAGCAGCCGTGCTGAACTCGGGTGTGGGAAGGTCAATGATCTCAGGGGGTAGGGAGTTCCAGTGTATTATTGTTCTAGGGAGGAAGGATAATTTATAGTAGTCTGTTTTTGCATGTATCTGTTGGAATGTCTGAGAGTGTGATGTGCGTGAGGACCTGGTGCTAGGGATGAGACAGTTTGGACGTGGGATAGCAACCCGGTCATGTAAGATGTTGTGTAGCATAGTCTGTCGTTGGTCGATACGTCGTTGGTCAAGGCGTCTCCAGTTTAGGGTAGTCATCATGTCTGTGACACTGGACGTACGACTATAGTCTCGCTTGGTCCAACGAGCAGCTCTTCGCTGTATGGCCTCAAGTTGCTCAATGAGGGTAGCTGTATGTGGGGACCAGACAGTAGAGCTGTACTCAAGTCGGGGCCTAACAAGTGTTTTGTATGCTGTTGCTTTTAGTTTTTCTGAATGTACTTTTATGTTTCTTCTGAGAAATCCTAGTGTTTGATTTGCTTTCTTTGTGATGTTGTTAATGTGTGTTTTCCAAGTGAGGTCATTTGATATTGTAATTCCTAGGTATTTTGCTGATGTTACTGATTCTAAGATTGTGTTATGTAGTGTATATTTTGTTGGGATGACTGTTTTTCTTTTGGTAATGTGGATGACTTGGCATTTTGATGGGTTAAATTTCATGTCCCACTTTGTTTCCCATTGTTGGAGCCGGTTTAAGTCTTGTTGGAGTACGCTGGACTGAGAGGCAACAGAAAGAGCAAGATAGATAGCTGTGTCGTCAGCAAAGAGACGCACTTTGGAAGATTGAACTGACTCAGGGAGGTCATTTATGTAAATGAGAAAAAGAAGCGGTCCTAGGACCGAACCCTGGGGAACACCTGAGGATACTGGTATGGTGCTGGATGTGGAGCCATTGACAACTACTGACTGTGATCTGTTATCTAGAAAGCCTTTGATCCATCTCAGAGTATTTCCTCTGATTCCATAATAGTGAAGTTTGTAGAGTAATTTTTCATGGTTGACCATATCAAAGGCTTTTGAGAAGTCAAGGAGTATAAGGTCGACTTGACTTCTCAGGTTTACTGACTGAAGGATATCATCTATGAGCATGAGGAGTTGTGTTGGGCATGACCTTTTTTCTCTAAAACCATGTTGAAGTTCGTAGAAGAGGTTTGATTTAGTGAAGTGTTTTGTTATGCTAGATGCGATAATGTGTTCCAGGGTTTTGCACATAATATATTAGACATTTAACATCATTTGGAGTAAGATGTCTCCGACCGAATGCACTAAATAAAATTATTTGATTCATGCAATGAGCTCGTGACGTTGGACATCACGCGACGTCATTCCAAGCATCACCGTCTGAGCAGGACATAGCTCCTTTCTGGACTGATACCCGGTCCTATGTATGAGAGTGGTTTTATTTTACTACTGAAATAAGTAGTTAATAGCTAAATCTGGAATGTGAGGTGGAATAAAAAGAGCATCGATGCATTATTGGAAACAAAACTCGGAAAAGGGCGATTGGCTTTACAAAATTAGATTATTCCAATTAATAATGAAGCACGACCTATCAGGTTTAGGGCGTAATATCGAAATAACCCTTTTGATTGGGAGTTAACGATTTAATGTTTTGTAGCCTGTACTAGTCTTCGTTTTCGCCACTTACATATGGTTGAGATCTGTGCGTCTTATTTCGCAGATTTTAACGGAAAGTGTCCCTCCCTAACACGTTGTTATTTTGTGCTGCTTATCCTTATTTTATCGACTCATCCGTTTGACAGTGACCCTACAATCACAAAAATAACGGAATCATATGAAAATGGTCGATTGGGAGCGCACATAATCCATGCACAATTTAGTCAAGTCATTTCAGACATATTGCGAGGATTTTACAAGTTTTGCGTTAATTTTCATAGCATGTCGTTTCTCAATAATGAGATGCCGGAGATGCTCGACGGTGCTAGCTTCACCATGGTTACAAAAAGTGACGTCATCAAGTAAATAATGACGTTATCATAAAGTAAATTAGAAGAATCGCGAGATAAATGATTGATCTACATAAGCTTGTAATTGCATTACTCTAGTTCCGATATTGCAAAATTGAGAAGGAAAGTCCTTGAATATATTGATCACCCCTCGTATGTCATATAACCTGAACAAGTACATTGCATTATTGACAACATTTGACATATATCATAAAAGCAATTATATCGAATGCAGGAAATCAGCACTCATTTTGACATGCATTTATCAATGTGATCAAATTATCCCGAAAGTAATACCCTTGTAATATTTAACATGTCAAGATCTAAAGATACATAATCAACTTTCAAGCTTTGTGTAGTTTTCTCGAGGAAGTGCAATGTTCTAACCGGTAATAATGTGTTGAACAGTTCAAGATGAGACTTAACGGGTATATGCTGTACATTTCTGTTGAATTATGTTCTGTTTTACAGTTCTTCTTTATAATACGAATTAGATGAAGTGAGGATCGACCCTCGGACATAATATGCTCATTAGTAATATGACGTATACATACGTTCATATATTTTAACGACGGTTGATTCTCAACAAGTAATGAAGTACAGGGTGTCCAAAAAGAAAGTATACAGTTTAAGTTGATTTTAATAAAATCTTAACGCTTTGCTATCGCATAGAAATTCAGCACATGGTTCGTCAAAAGATGAAATTTTTTATCTGGCATCAGTTTAAACTTGTTACTTGAATATTTTTTTTAAAAATGTAAATTTTCTAAAATTACCGTATTCTGTCCGTGGCGTCGTTTTGACGTTATTTACGACGTTTTCACAATTTCTGTATTTCTGGTGTTTCCTTTCTTGCATGCATTCTTCGAAAGCTTGCATTGTATTCCATAAATGTCTAAACTGATATTATAGATATGATGTGTCTCACGAGCATGGGCTTTTGTTGGCTTTTAATAGGCTATTCACTTGCGATTTCGACAACAAAATAGAAAGAAGTAAACCCATTGTGTTACTTGCCTTTGTTAAGCAAGTTCTTTCGGAACACCGCAGCGAATCATTTGTTTTGAATGTTGTATGGTTCATGCAAGTGGAAGCAGAGTCACACATGGCAATGCACGGTGTTGGGTGAATTACAAGAAACATTCGGTGTCAAAATAATCTCTAGCAAATTCCAATGCATAGTGGAATGGCCCGCCCACAGCCCGGGTCTTAATTCATGAGGATTTTTTTCTTTTGGGCTATCCGAGATCGCTTATGTACAATCCAATGCGAATATGCACAAGTTTTCTTCTGATCAACATCAAAATGGAATTTAAGAAGACCAGTTTGTAGAAATCTGTGTAAATGTAACCAACACTTTTAAAGAATGGGTGCAAACCGGGAAACATGCGACGGACAGAAATTATAAAAACGTCGTAAATTACGTCAAAATGACGTCACGGTAAAAACAAGGAATTTTTTGAAAATTTACATTTTTTAAAAATTATTCGAGTTACAATTTTCAAACTTGTACCAGAAAAAACTTTTATCTAACCATGTCCATTTTTTTTTGAAAAAGCAGAACATTAAGAGTTGATAAAAATACCCCAAACTGTATACTTTCCTTTTGGACACCCTGTATTATAATACGTCAAACAGTCGCTATGTATAATGTGCTATACGTGTAAGTTTAGAGGATCATGGAAAAGTAATACTAGCAACAAAAAGCTTCTACTGCATAGCGGCTATAAATTTACATATTGTACATAACATACTTACAGTAATACACCGATAAATAATATCATATCGTATGTCATATATCTACGTAGGATGAGCACAACATAGACACCTAAATGAGTTTACGTCCACTTTACTATTCATCACCGAATACAAGTGTCGACAAATGGAATTGAAGGTCTCCGTATAACGTTTGTCCAATTATTTCGACATATGATGGAGTGTATTTCACATGAACAACAATATCCAATATCGGAATTCGGTGTGTAAGGTAATTGTACAAAAACATGTAAATATATACTGAGCGTCAAAAGTTTTGCAAATGAATTAAAAATTCATTTTTTTAAAAATTGTTAACTTGAAAAATCTTTTTACTAACACTGTCTATTTGTGTATACAAAGTGTTCATGTTGAACCAATCTCCGTTGGCCTCCGTTACGCTTGGATGATCACACCATCACCAATGGTAAAACGTCTATTCAAGCGTGGAAAGTAAGGGCTTTTCATTTTCGACTAAATTTCCACTTCCAATTTATTTGATACATATCTGTGATACGAAATGCACAAATAGTTAGTCAAAATAGTTTGCAATGTACGCTTCATTTGAGGGCAAAAATTGACAAATGTGAACATAATCGTGTATAGAAGAGTCAAGAGGCTGGCGTTTCACTAAAATACTTACTGTCGGATACATTTGACATGTCTCCATCATAATAAGACTGTTGCATCATATCCAACATACGGATCGTGTATATGACGTAACATGTGACAACAGGTCAAGGGTCAATGCCGCTTACCTAGACAGGGAATGCTGCAATAATTCTAAAACCAAACTCAATGAAATTGTTGTAGCTTAATCGTAGTCTAACCGACATTAAAACTTATGGGGCACTTCGTTTTATTTTGCGTTTTTATGACCAGTGCGCTGTTTCATAAAATTTGACATTTTGTAAAGTGTCTTTTTCGACATCCACTCTTGTCTGTGTTCAAAGGGAGATTATTTTGGTACAATTAACGATTAAATTACCTCCCTTCCACTGCAAAAAAAAGTAGTGAAGCGTTTATGTTCACAATTGTCAATTTTTGCAATCAAATTTAGCGTATATTGCAAACTAATTTGACTACCTATTTGTGTAATTCGTATCACAGACATGTATGAAGTAAATTGGAAGTAAAAATAAAGACGAAAATAAAAAGCCCTTACTTTGCGCGCGTGAATAGACGTTTTTCCATTTGTGACGGTGTGAGCATTCAAGCGTAACAGAGGCCAACGGAAATGGGTTCAACATGAACACTACCGGTACACAAATAGACAGTATTAGTAAAAGGTTCTTTCGAGTTAACAATTTAAAAATTTTGAATTCGTTTGCGAAACTTTTGACGCTCAGTATATGTACCTACGCAGTGTCAGGGACAATTGTGAGCACTACTGTATGGGGTTGGGTTCAATGAGGAATTCGGGGGGGGGGGGATACCATTTATTTATAATTTGCCAAATTAAATGGAAGAAACCACTGTATAAGAATCGGGAGGGATGTTGAACTAGGCTACAAATTCGTTCCATGGTGTGTGGGGACATGTTACAAACTTTCTTTTTTTCTATAAGACTCGTTTATGTTGCATACATTTTGAAAATTGTAAAATCATGCGATGACAGCCACGATATTGCACCAGTTTAGGTTTGAACTTTAAATTGTCGTTATAACTTCAGTTAATTCAGTTTGTGCATAAGAACTTGACATGAATATAGGACAATATAATGTTATAATCAGATTACCACTATGTAGTAGTGTATGACTGTCACTTCTCCCTAACACCTGAAGAAACAATTGCGTCTGTTCGTGTATACTAAAACGTTAGTTCATGTCCTAATGTTGGACATAGCCTCAAATTCTACTGATGCAATCGCCTGTCAGATTGAGTGAACCAACTCCGCACTCTACATGTATAAGTTCTATTAAAGAAATAACGATGCGTTTCCTAGTGCTATTATTTAGCATGAACACTTTAATTCGTACGCTTGTTTTGCAAGAAATATTGCGATGACGTAAATAATTTTTTGCTCCAGGGAGTGACGCCAAAACATCGGTCCATTTTATACCGGGTTATTTTTCTGTCAAGGTTTAATATGCATACTATATTATTCTGCAGTAATGCATTTAGATTTTCGGGAGCCTATTCTGGATAGAACATCATGTAAACATTAATGCAGCATAATTATAAGTATAAAATGTCAAGTAAAATTACCGATTGCAGTGCTTAAGGAACTAACGCGACCTAATATCGTTGGTGAGTTTGGGTATGAAAATATCTTGCATTTATTCAGTCCAATCCAGAGTTTGTTTATAATCGATATGAACATTAAGTGCAGTAGTTCTCTGCCATTGACTGCCAATACACCACAATACTATCATTTCTCAGTAAAATGCACAACTATAGATTAAAGATGCTGCTTCACAGGCGAAGCTACAATTTTACAATGAGGTTATTTCCCTACATAACCAAAGTATTTACGTAAAAGAAAATTCCTGTTAGTTGATTTATATTTTAAGGAAAATAAGCAATCGAAGTTATCGAACCCACTTTTAATATTGCGCTCTAGGTGTTCGTGTTCTTTTAAAAATGATGGAGATTTTCCACTCATTATGCTTTGTATGTTATTTACATGACACCATATTGATCTTAAACTACAGCCTAAACATCAAGCAGGTAAGTTTTTAATTAATTTACATTGAATGGGAACATATATTAGGCAATTGATGAAAGTGTAAGTTCTATAGTCTATACCTTATAAAAATGATGGGCGTAAAATACTGCATTCAAACCTTCGTTGTTTCGAAAGTTATATTGAACATTAGCGTGCTCATTTGTTGGACACACAACTATACTAATTTAAGTGACTATTTGATTTTTGCAATACACCTTCAAACATGACACTACGTCCTGTTTATACCCAAATATCTCTGCGAAAAGGGCGAATATAATCGTGTAAATTTGCGTTTATAGACAGGTTAGATTTTATTGTTTTCATGATGTAAACAAAATGGTTCGATTTTGTTTAGAAATACCCTTTTGTGGGTTTCAGTACTGTTTTTATCGTACCGTCATCCTGGTGTATCACATGGTACATGTAGACGTAATGACGCATTTAATAACAGTCCATGTAATCACAATTTATTAAAAATGTTCCAGTTTTTCAGTACACAGTCTCTTTCTATTGTATTCGTCTTTCCCTCCCTGTTTATCAGGTACATATATTTGCCCCACCCGAGGGTATATTGCTTTAACATTTTTGTCGGTCGGTCGACAAAATGGTTTCCGTTCAATAAACCAATACCGATTTGCCCTAGGATATTCAAACTTTACATGGAGGTTGTTCAGCAACAGTAGATGACCCCTATCAAATTTGATATCAATGTCACTTTGAACTGTACCATTTCAGAATATTGGGCTGTCAAGGTGGGAAATACGTGTTTTTCAGACATCTCTTATACATGTAGGTATTGGTTGTGCAAGAAATGCATATATTTTCCTCAGTAACCAAGCATCGTTTCGTTCTCAGTTTGACATTCCCATTGTCTACAAATAATGCATATCACTCATGTAACCTAGAGAAATCTCGAAATGAAGAGTTATAACTGGTGGAAATATGCCCATTCGGTCAATATATTTAGAAATTACATTTACAAGTGTCATGTACATATCTAGTATAGATAAAATGCCAACGTGTTTGCTTGCGGCAAACGTGCTTGGAAACCTTCAGTATATGACCAGACATTATCTCATTAAAACCTAGATTAAATGCGAGACGGAATATATCAAATTGTGTACAAAAGAACGTGCTTTTTCAATTATAAGACAACTTTAACAATAACGTATTTTGTTCCAGCCTGACAGTATTCACTATTGTGTTTTGGCATTTCGAAGGAAGGAGATTTAGTCTACCTAGTACTGTGTAGGTTTGAATAAGATTGAGTTGTAATTACAAAGTTTGTCATGTATGGAAAATTGTACGAATACTGTGATAATAATGTCAATATAATTTGATCATATTTCAAGCATGTCAAAAATCCCAAGGTTTGGTATGTGCGTACTTCACTTCAGTGAAGTTATCACTTATTACTACCTCCCTTTATGGCTAATTATGCAAAAATTTCAAAGTCCGCATTGTGTCATTCATTGCGGAGTGAGCATATATGGCTCACATGAAGCATCCATTTTTAGCTCACCTGAGCACGAAGTGCTCAAGGTGAGCTATTGTGATCGCCCAATGTCCGTCGTCCGTCGTACGTCGTACGTCGTCAACATTTTGACTTGTAAGCACTGTAGAGGTCACAGTTTTCATTAGATCTTAATGAAACTGGATCACAGTGTTTGTCTCTATAAAATCTAGGTCAAGTTCGCAACTGGGTCATGTGGGGGTCAAAAACTAGGTCACTAGGTCAAATCTTAGGAAAACCTTGTGTACACTCTAGATGTCACCAGTTTGTTCCAATCTTCATGAAACTTGGTCAGAATGTTGTTCTCCATAAAATCTAGGGCAAGTTCAAAACTGAGTCATGCAGGGTCAAAAACTAGGTCACTAGGTCAAATCTTATTAAAACCTTGTGTACACCCTAGAGGTCACCAATTTGATCCAATCTTCATGAAACTTGGTCAGAATGTTGTTCTCCATGAAATCTAGGCCAAGTTCAAAACTGGGTCATGCAGGGTCAAAAACTAGGTCACTAGGTCAAATCTTATTAAAACCTTGTGTACACCCTAGAGGTCACCAATTTGATCCAATCTTCATGAAACTTGGTCAGAATGTTGTTCTCTATGAAATCTAGGCCAAGTTTAAAGCTGGGTCATGCCGGGTCAAAAACTAGGTCACTAGGTCAAATCTTAGAAAAACCTTGTGTACACTCTAGAGGTCACCGTTTTGGTCTAATCTTCATAAAACTTGGTCAGAATGTTGTCCTCTATGAAATCTAGACCAAGTTCGAAACTGGGTCATGTGGGGTCAAAAACTAGGTCACAAGGTCAAATCTAAGAAAAACCTAATGTTCACACCAGAGGTCGCAATTTTGATTGTACTTTCATGGAACTTGGTCAGAATGTTGTTCTCTATGGAATCTAGGCCAAGTTCAAAACTGGGTCACGTGGGGTCAAAAACTAGGTCACTAGGTCAAATCTTATTAAAACCTTGTGTACACCCTAGAGGTCATTAATTTGATCCAATCTTCATGAAACTTGGTCAGAATGTTGTTCTCTATGAAATCTAGGCCAAGTTTAAAGCTGGGTCATGCCGGGTCAAAAACTAGGTCACTAGGTCAAATCTTAGAAAAACCTTGTGTACACTCTAGAGGTCACCGTTTTGGTCTATTCTTCATAAAACTTGGTCAGAATGTTGTTCTCCATGAAATCTAGACCAAGTTCGAAACTGGGTCATGTGGGGTCAAAAACTAGGTCACAAGGTCAAATCTTATTAAAACCTTGTGTACACACCAGAGGTCGCAATTTTGATTGTACTTTCATGGAACTTGGTCAGAATGTTGTTCTCTATGGAATCTAGGCCAAGTTCAAAACTGGGTCACGTGGGGTCAAAAACAAGGTCACTATGTCAAATTTAGAAAAACCTTGTGTTCACTCCAGAGGTCGTGGTTTTGATCCAATAATTATGAAACTTAATCAGAATGTTGTTCTCTATGAAATCTAGGCCAAGTTTTAAACTAGGTCATGTGGGGTGAAAAACTAGGTCACTAGGTCAAATCTTAGAAAAACCTAGTGTTCACACCAGAGGTCATAATTTTGATCCAATCTTCATGAAACTTGGTCAGAATGTTGTTCTCTATGAAATCTAGGCCAAGTGCAAAACTCGGTCATGTTGGGTCAAAAACTAGGTTACTAGGTCAAATGCTTAGAAATTCATTGTGTTCACTCAAGGGGTCACTATTTTGATCCAGTCTTCATGAAATATGGTCAGAATGTAGGTTGTACTGATACCTAGACCATTGTGCAACAGGTGAGCGACCTAGGGCCTTTCAGGCCCTCTTGTTTGGGGATGTGGATGGCTTGTACTATGCCTGACTCGTGCGTGTGTGGCTAGGCGCTTCCGTCGTAGCTGTGTGGCTTTGGTTTGTGCCCTACTATTTTCTTGAAAACTCATTACATGACAAACCACATCAGCAAAAAAGGGAGTCAACACAGTTCACCCTAGCCACACGTAATTCGAAAAAATATATACCAACTCAGTGTCTCTATTGGCTAACTGTGTACAAATATAGATGTGGTTCAGTTGCACCAAAAGAACCAATACTCAACCACCGTACATACATTCCTGGCAATACATAGAAAACAACCAAGTGACAATAAATCATTATATGACAAGCAGTACAACATTTATAATGTTATATTTGAAGCATTTTCCAATGGTTCTGGAATTCTTTGAAATTTGAACAGACGTTTTCATTCAAAATCGTAGTTCGCTTACCGAGATTTACATCCGCCTGTCAACAATAGATAACAACGTGATGTATTTGTGTCTATATGAGTGACATGGGATACAGACTGGGTATTGTGGTATACAGCACCAAATGAAATTAAACAGATATATTAGCTATTTATGCATCCACCTTCTTAGGATATATTGCCAAGTTATAGCAAATGTGAAAATGATACACAATCGGCCTTCAACAGTCAAATTATATTCACATCTCCTTGTGTGTTCATTTTGAGCGATTTCTGAACATATTTGATTAATATGTCGGTGAAGGAGTTTGTATTGATTGAAGTGCACTAGCTATTGGAATGTTAGCCAATGTGAATATGAGTCGCGACACAGCCTTCGACCGTCAAAATATCTTTACTTCTAATGTTAGTTTTGAACGATTTCTGAGCATAATTGATGAACATGTTGGTGAAGAAACTTGTATTAATAAGTGCAATGAGTACGTGAAATTAGATAAAACGATTATGTACTATGTTTACATTGACAGCGACCTGACCGTGAGTTAGTGTTTGCATGCTGCTTCCCCGATTGTGCATTGTTCCTATTCTCTGCTGTTATTGGCGACGGCAAGGATTGCCTTTTCGGTTATGCCGTATGTCTCCTTTTAGTTCAATGCAAATAGTGGCTTGGAACTGGTCTTGCATCTAACTAATTTTTTGAAGAGAGTGATTTGTAATATCATTTTTCACCTCACCTTAAATGCCTATTTTTGTACCAATTTCAATAACGTGTTATTTTGCCATGAACTCCCTACTTAAAGAAAACATAACGTGACACTTTAGATAGCTGAACGATTATCGTCTGTATCTACAGCCGAAGATGCGTGCACGCGTAGTGTATTTTTACAAAGTAAGTGTACTTAAAAATAACATCATTACTCACGTAAATGACTCTTCTTTCTCGTACAGTTTCAAAGAAATAATATCGAAGTTAAACAATAATTTCTTTAGCCAAAACAATTGACTGGTAGTTTTATTCAAAACTTTACAAAGCTTGTTTAGCTTATTAATCACTGTTGGTTCCATCTTTTTAATGTTAAACATGGTAGAAGAGAAGCCTGTTTCCTTTTTATGATGAGTTCAGGTGAATTATTCATTGTAAACATGATTGCTGGCCTCCATCTACAGATCAATGACCGAATGTATCCCTTTCCTTAATAAAGGAATAAAGATTAAACCCTGATACCTAACTTCCATGGCGCTGTTATCATAAGAGAGCTTATCATAATTGCCTTTTTCTCCCCGAGTACCATCCAACCATCGAACAACTGTGGTCTTTGTTTGGTTTGTGCAATCACTTACTATTAACTCTTTGATTTCTTGTTCAAAGACTTTCATTCAATCTTATCAAAGCCAATGTGCAGCACGTCGGACAAAGTCAACTCTATGCACGATTAATATAGTTTATCTATAATGCATCTTCCTTCCTGGATTTCATTATGATTATACAGGATGTTTCTACGGTAATTGCACGGAAGGAGAAAGTTTGTTAATGAATGAATACAATCAATGCTTTGTGTATAAACAAACTTACCTGTTACTTGACCTTAATGCATATTACAAGCTCCGTGTTTGGAATCTTTATATCAGCATGTATGTGCATGAATTAAATAACTATTATAGACAATTTGAAACTTTTTAGGCACGATGACACCATCAAGCCGACCATACAAGAGACAAACACTAAACATGTCATTCGTATACACCTTAAATGATAGATATTTCAAGTCAATATACAGTCCTCCACTTCATGTCTTATTTATAAATAGGTACAGTACAGTAAAGGAGTGGGTAATTGCCATGATAAAGGCAATACTGTTACGGTCCTGGGACCGAGATGTAATATACCTCTTATAGACTAGTCTACATGTTAGTGTGCTACTTGTGTGTGTGTGTGCCGAGGCTCCTATATACCTGTAGATCTCTAAATGGTGTAGTTACTGTAGTGGTAGCGCGCGAACCACAACCCCCAAAGATCTGCTTAGGCCTGCCTACGCCGTGTATTCGGTTGTTAGCGTAGACTCTCTTCCGTGTAAACCAAATATGGTATACAGTATATGCCTATACTTGTGTCATTTTGGTCATCAACTGCTCAACGAGCTGATTATGAAGATTAGGCACTTCTGTAGGTCTGGATATGTATATGCATGTATAATGCACTGGTAGAAGCTATATGGTTAAGCACTATAATTATGCATTGATCTAGACAGATCTTACTTTAAGTAACACTTGTAGAATTTCAATAGAGTGAACAAACAATCAAATAAGTTCTGGTTCTATGTAATATTCTTTCATAAATAAATTACGCACTCATCAAATATAGGTCAAAACGGCGTTCCATAGAATAAATAACACTAGTATATAAATTATGTCTGCGCTTCAATCGACCGTGACCGACTGCCTACACAACGAATTAATCGAAACGCCGACTTTACAACTAAGTTAAACTCTTAAAATTCCCCGAGTATAACGATAATAATATTTCTGGTAATAATTCTAGTTATTTCTTAGTCAAGTATGATAAAATATACTGTTAAAACTATTTTACTTCAATATTTAAGGATCTAGAGCGGCCAAAAATGCTTACAGTAATTTATTGCGCTCTGATCAACCAACGTGACTTGTCGTTGTAAATTTTGATGGGAGACTGATCCTGTGCTCAAAATTCCGGGCCTATTTATACCAAAATCCCCAAAACGAACACAAAACTGGTCGACTCAACCAAAAAAACTGGACGTTTTGACGCCGTACAACGTAATGATCATAAACGTACAATAAAAGTGTTCGGAAACGAACAAAACGATCAGTGCGTAAATGTTCGAAAACGAACGTCAAATGATTGGATTAAGATAAAAATGATCCTAGCCTAAATCACGGCTTCTACTAAAAACATCAATAATGGCCATAAATACATACTCTATGAGACTTAGATTTCATACAATAATGACTTAACATATTTGGCAGTTTGACAGGAGCCAATCTCTATAGTTACAACATGTAAACAATCCCATAAATCAATATTCAACATGGCAGCCGATGTAAATAAAATGCATGAGGCTCAAAATAAACTCGAATATTCTCTGGATTAACACGATGTAAACACATGAAATAAGTCTGGTAAGTTAATGTTAATGTTCCTTCAGCTATTTAAGATAAAGATATGAAATGTCACTTCCAGAGAACTGGTGTAAATGAAGCTAAAAGATCGAGCAATCTTGCATGGTAGTCGGATGGTTCGGCAGTCTGGTAGTTGTAAATTTCATCATCGTCTATGGTTATGTCCAGGAATAAAAATAGAGGTGTGCCATAGACACTTAACTAAGCACAACACAGCAATTACATATGCAAACACTGGGCCATATCATTACTACAAAAATGAGGATGATTCTTATCGTAATTAGAATGCTATTAGAACAATGTAAAATTCGGCTTCTATTAAAGTTTCCCATGACCAGTTCTGTCTGGTACAGAGAATTAGCTAACGCTCTGGTGGTATCTTAATGACTTTTAGTGAAGCAACTTAATATACGTATTGCATTGCCCGTAGAAAAGGAAAATTAAACTAAGAACAAAATTCGATAGAAAAGTTTACGTAAACAATTTACGTAATTAACAAGTAGCTGATTCCTTAGTGTTGTCAAGTTCATCGTACACTTTCATTAAGACTAGATAGTTAGTTAGAAAGAAAATTGTTTTAGCTTTTACAAAACCCCCTATTTAAATTACCGATAAAACGTAATTGAAACAAGCTTTAATTATGAATCAAATCAACAGTTCGAACAATGACACGAAGGAACGTTATGTACAGAGAAAATATACTTCCAAAAATGATAAGCCACTGGAATAAGTAATTTAATGACGATCATTTGATTGGGCGTTGGTTACAAGAGAAGCTTGAAGGAATTTGATTGCGATAATAAAACAACATGATAGTAGTATTTCAATTATCACACACTTCGATAGTCATTGACATTGTTGCATAGGCATAAGTGTCTTATATTGCATTAAAATTATGAAATATAAAGACATGTACTGGTATAATTATGGAACGAATTCGTTACATTACTATCATTTCCATGAGTATACACAACAGTCTGGAAAAGTCTACATCGGCAGAGGAATGCCCTTTGATAACTTGTTTTCCGCCAAATAACTAAAACACTCTCGCTAGTCTGTGTATTCCCAGTGGTGATTTCAAATTACGGGACAGTCACCTAACAATCTTTTCAACGTGACATGGAATGGGAACAAAATTGCACCAGCAACACTTTTATCTATTTACTTAGGTTGATAATAAGAGACAGGTTATTTTGTGAAGCCAAGAGTTATATTATATCTGCTAGTAGATAATGCAGAGAGTGTAAATACAGAATTGTGGTATCATTGTCTTATTATAATATAATTGTCTGTCTGCTGTGTCTAGCATACTGCGAAACATGTATACAATTAACTTCTTAGGAGGTATATGTGTATTTGTTATAGTGGTTTACCCTACTTTTGCACCGATTTTGTCTGTCATAAATATGATGGTAGATACAATGTTGTTGACATTATCAAGATTCCTGCAATTTACACCAATTGCGAATGTACCTTTCCACAGACAACTAAATTTTATAATCCGGGAATAACATTAAAGTGGAATACCGGATATTTTGGAATCATATTCAGTGTTCATATCTATTATTTTGTTTTGTTAATTGGTGCACGTTTTATGTTTCTTCGGGTCCTGTTTCCAATTTCCATCTTTATAAGCCTCTCTTCACTAATGCTTCCATGGCATTCATGTTTTTTATTTCTGCAGTCACGCCAATACATGCTGTGTGCATTCTCCACTTGCAACTACTCGTACAGTCCGGCTAATAAATGCATGAACTTTGCTTAGTTAACTAAATCATCTTACCACTGCAATGTTACAATAATGTTTATGTCTGCAAAATGAACGCTTAAAGTAAATCAATAGTCCAAATACAACATTATCCTTTTCAACATAGATGCGTTTTAATGGTGTTGTGTGTGTATGTCAGACAGACATATTGCTCAAACAATTAGTCGAAATTCAACCTCCTGACAAGCCATAAACTTTCTGAATTCTGTGTTTTAAAAGCGAATCTAGCATTCAGCCACCGCAAACATTTCCACATTAGATCGCATATGCCTCAATCGGTAACCAGACATATACATTATCAGATGTAATATCGGTATATACAGATGAACAAGTTATAGACAATTTTTATTGTAGAGAAATTCAACATTTCCGCAAACACTGTGTGATGTATGTGATATAGAATGACAGACGTTCCTACTTACATAAGTATGTACATCGCTGTTTGAACAAATATCTTCATCCGAACCTTCCGCCGTATTTTATTAACTCATTCGTTCTATTTGCGTTCATCCTGCAAGTTACAGTTTCACAGTTTTCAGTCCTAATATAACACGGTGTATAAACGGTGTTAGCAAATGATTATTTTGGCCAAAAATACAGATTTGTGCTTAAAAACGATAGCCCACGGAACAACCAAATCATTAACCACTTTCTGTATGTCGTTCCATTTGTTTTATCAGTTGCCTCAAATTCAAACTCTGATGGATTGGTGAATTCGAATGCTCACGGAGTCGTGTTTATGACTTTTCGTCTATGTATAACATATCTTGCACCTCAGATGTATAGCCTCCGAACCAATATGGCAACTAAAAGCCTTTTATATGGTTACTTTCATCATATAACGCTAAACACAATCTACCCCCGGTTTCATCGTGGCATCATAACCCTCTCTGTGCCCACCATAAAAGTGATTATACTATAAAGCTTTATCGTCGGCTTTTCGAACAATTTCGCACATATCATCTCACCTACCAGAAGTACGTGACGTCGCCATAAAGAAAGACCCAATAGGTAAACAGATGAATGCTCCTAAGGAAAGTTAACCTAACGACAGGTTGGTCCTATTGGCGTTTAACTCAATGGATATAAACAAACACCAAATCCAAGACAGTGTACAATGAAGTATTAACTGTAACTTAATACAGCTGAAATGATTCGTGTAAATGTCTGTAATACGTTACTTGAGATGTGGTGCTGACAGAACTAATGACTATAAAACACATACACTAAACACCATAATATGACGTAAAACAACCAATCTGTAAAATCACTACGCATTCGCTCGTAAATAAACGCAATACTTTACACTCGTTTGCTGAGACGTCGCGTCACAAGTTGGAGCTATTTCACTTTTGCGGCGTTTTTATTTCTTGTTATGTGATTCTGTTGTTTATCCGCAACGTAACTACACAATGTTATACATCATTTTAAAGAGAAACAATTGTTTTACCCAAATGTGTAATTTTCCCTTAAAAATGATAAATGATTAAGACGTCAGTTTGTTTGAAAGACTAAAAAACTACAAAATACACGTTGTAGAGATGTAACACTTTTTGTCGAGCACTTGCAGTAAAACCTAATTTTCACCAATACTTTTACGCCAAAAGACGTTAAAAGTTTGCATGACAAGAATTGAAACCATGTGATTCTGATATACTTTCCTTAGATTTGCTTAACGGAACCGGAAGTTGTAAAATAAACATGGTTTGAAGAAAAATATTGATGTAGAGATTTCGAAAAAAGTAGCGCTTCGGCTACAAGTAAGAATTTAAAATGTGAATAATACCTATCTTTTTCAACGCACGTATTAAATATTTGAATACACAAATATTGTTTTTTCCTAGATAAAAATATGTGAAAACTCAAGTGATAAAATGACATAAACAATGTTTTTTCCTTGTTTTTCTATGTCCACAGAAATGTCCCACTTGCGGAAAAAATACGTTCGTTACGTAAACCGTAATTTTCTTTTCTTCTTTATGCTTTATGCTTTGTGCATTGCAAGCAAACGACTGAAGAAATAAAATATTGTTTTTCTTCTGAATCTATTCATGGATTATAGTGTTAATTGCTCCAAGCATGATAAAATGGTGCGTAATAATCCATGTCCACAGAAATGTCCCACGGCACGTTTTCGGCGACGCTGACGTTAATATCTACCTAAAACGCTTCGTGTATTTCTACAAGAACAACATCTGTTTGCATGACATTGATTAGTTATATGCAAAACCATTTTCTAAAACATCCCCCATCGATATGCCGAACGAAGGGTTTTAAATGGATTATATTATATTTACAACCATATTTTTTACTGGATATATACATGTATATATAGAGAGATTGGTTAGAAATAATTTGAGTGTTAAACGAAGTTATATGCGGATCTACTGTACATAATATTAAATTACTCGTTTACTTTTGTTAAATGTATTCATATATGTTTTTAATTTAAGAATGATTTAATTTTTTTCCTCAGTTGTTACTCAAAATACATGCATGTATGCAAATTATAGCACAACAACAAAGACGTTGTGGTTATTTACATGTAAATGAACCATTTTTGTCGCTAAATTATCGCTTCATTGTTGTAAGTTGTTATTTATGTTGTCATAGTTAATTTCTGGCAATCTTGGGGTGTGTCCTAATGCACATTAGAACACAAATAGTGCGCTAACATTGATGTTATTGTCCGCCCGTGATTTAATTATAATGACAATTATACGTTAAATTAACGCCATCCACATGTATCTAAAATAACGGCGTTTTGACGTTACGCAAACTAGCTCCAACTTGTGACGCGACGTCTGAGCAACTTGCAAAGTATTTAAAGCACATAAGTTCAATTAAACAATCATTAGAACAGTATTTTGCTATTAGTTTTGTTTAAGAAGATGTAAATTTTTAATTATTTGTTCATCAGAAAACACCTACCTAGTGCTTAAAACTCGATTTGATAAATTTCCCATGATAATTGCAATTGACAATTGACAACTGCGGCTTGAACAGCAAATTTGAATTGTTCGAGGAGTGAATCAGGTGTATGCAACATCGTTTACATCTAAAAATAGAATAGCCTTACGGCAAGAAAATCTGTGCTGACTTTGTCCTAATACAAAGAATGTTCAGTAAAATGGCATGCACATTCGCCTCACATCAGATATAATGGTTTCGAAGAAGAAGATAGTTAAAAAATTCAACAACTACCTACAATTCCCCTCCACCCCCAGAATCCTTTCTGGTGACATCCGTCTTGTGTGTAAAATATATTAATCATATAGTAGTGCTTTGAGACCAAATGAGTAAATATGTATATGTTTTAGATAAACATCATGGCGTAGCGAATGGTACACTCGACTGCCACTCTCATGATAATGGCTCAATGCTTGATCAGGCGATCTTTTGTTATTTTATTTTTTTATCAAAGAAAGCTTTTAACATAAAATTTTTTGTTTGACTTAAAAAGATTACATTAATATACATTTGCTCATGTGTGACACATATTGAGTACAATGGCTGACCAGATATGGAACCAGTTTTACTCATCATCTTGGCTCCATCTAGGCATCCCATATGGGACCCATATACAACATGTAGGTGTGTTTGTCCCATATAGATGGTACGCTTGGATTCCAGCAAATATACACATGAATTAATGCATTCACCCAATGTCATGAAATATCACCATGCAACTCATCGGATGTTGCACATGTTACAACGTTTACAAGTAAAACTAATATAATACAAAAGTATTAAGACGATTTATTTCATACTTATCGGTGGTTTACGGCGGAACAACGGTGGATTATTCCCCGATAATTTCACTGTTCATAATTTCACGCAAACGGGCTATTTTAATAAAAACAATTTCCCCGCCGCCAAAAATAAAATAGTAAGCATTTTCACTTGCTCTCTTAATCTGTAACAAATAACAGAACATTATATGTACATAAATGTAAAACAAATGGACGAAATTGAAACCAAAGCAGAAGAACTACTTGATTGCAACTCGACGCGTGCATGGCGGGCAAACGACGTCACGCAAAACATTTCAGCTATATAGTGAAGTATTTCAATCATTTAAGCTATTTGAAGCATGAAATAAATAGAATGTTTGTATTTTTCCGTATATGATTGTTTGATAATTCACCTCGTGAGCAGCTGACTTATATTTTCACTCGTGGCTACGCCACGCGTGAAAATATTACATCAGCTGCTCACTCGGTGAATTATCAGCCGATCATACACGAAAAAATACAAATATCCTCTATCTAACCCACGGTTTTGCTCTTTGCACGTTTACAACGTTTAAGGTGTGCCATAGTGAGTAAACTGGAATAATATGATGTGGTATGTGGGGTGAACTAAACGTAATGAGACAAACGTTCTAAAATGATCATTCTTCGTGATATCAATGAAATAAGTTTTCATTTAAAATAAGAAATGTATCCTTTCTCCGTCTGCAGAATTTCATAAATTTCCATCCATCAGTGGCAGAGATATCCGTTATTTTGCAACCTTGGGTACAGCGACTCGCCGCATATTAACGACGTCAATGGCGTCACGTACGTAAATTGTTAAATATTTGAACGTCTTGTTGCTCCGTAAAAATCGCGAATGTCTCTAAAACTATTGGATGTATTTACTAATAATTCATTATTTATTTACAACAATTGTTTATTTGAGTAAAAACAAATCACTTGTTATAAAATATATCAGGGAAAAGTTGAATAATAATTCGACCATTTTCATTCTAAAAAATCGTCCGTCAAACGAGTGGCACTAAAAAATGACAGCTCATATCATGCTTTTCTGATGACGACTCGAAATAATAGAGTTTCTTTCCTGCCACAAACTCTTTTCCAGTAACTATGCGTAAGTATATGTCTCACAGACTTCTCTTTCGATGCTCGTTTCCTCATTTGGAATGGGTTTTAGACCTTTATCCTAGGTTCTGGAAGAACTGTACAGTTTCGAGATGTGATTTTTTGGCGAAATATTGTGTAGTTTTCAGGTCGCTACTGTTAGTTCTCACGTCATATATTAAAAACGAACTGATCTAAATCAATAACGTTTTAGTCCACAGTTATTCAATGATTTAGCGTCATGTCCAGTTAATTTGATAAATATTCGAGTAATAAAATATAAGCAAATATGGCGAAAAAATGCCACGTTTTGATGTGCAGCGACATAGCACGACACGTTATCTTTAACGTTGCATTGATAGAGAACTACTCTTATTGTAGAACATTGTATCATCGGCATTAAAAACAACAAACTTTATATGACACTTTCATGGATCATGTACGTAAACTTTAAAAATGAGAGCATTTGTCTCATTACTTTTTGATCATCCCACGTACTACTCAACATTGGGCTTATCATAAAAATATCTGGCATTGTGTTGGCTCCTTCACATCTGTACTCACAAAAACAACCTTATTTTATACAATAATATTGATATATATTAAAAAATCAAGGTTTACATAATTACATACCTACAATGATCTATGTACTCTTATAGTGTATGTCTTGAATTCGGTATAGCCAGTTCGCTAGGTACATAATAATATTCATTCTAATCCATTAGAGTAAGTAGGAAATGAAGTAATATAATAAGTCAGACAATCACTATGTATAATGTGCTAGACGTGTTAGTTTAGAGGATCATGGAAAAGTAATACGTGCAACAAATATCTCCTACTGAACAGCGACCACATATTGTAAATAACATACTTACAGTAATACACCGATAAATAATATCATATCGTATGTCATATATCTACGTAGGATGAGCACAACATAGACACCTAAATGAGTTTACGTCCACTCTACTATTTATCAGCGAATACAAGTGTCGACAAACGAAACTGAAGGTCTCCGTATAACGTTTGTCCAATTATATTGACATATGATGGAGTGTATTTCACATGAACAACAATATCCAATATCGGAATACGGTGCGTAAGGTTATTGTACAAAAACATGTAAATACAATGTATATGTACCTACGCAATGTCGGGGACAATTGTGAGCAATACTGTAAAACGTTGGTGTTCATTTAGGAAGTCGGAGGTCATACCATTAATTTGCAATTTTTATACTCCCGCAAACAAAGTTTGAAGGGGGTATACTGGAGTCACCACGTTGGTCTGTCGGTCTGTTGGTCTGTCGGTCTGTTGGTCTGTCGGTCTGTCGTTACGTTAGCATCGTGTCCGCTCTGTAACTTTGTCATTTCTTACTGGATTTTAAAATTGCTTGGTACAAATGTTCACCACATCAGGACGGTGTGTTATGCGCAAGACCCAGGTCCCTATCTCAAAGGTCAAGGTCACACATACAGGTCAAAGGTTATATAGTCATACAAATCGTGTCCGCTCTGTAACTTTGTCATTTCTTACTGGATTTTCAAATTGCTTGGTACAAAGTCATGAAATTTTAATCATGGTGTTTTTCAATCTGTATAGCAGCAGATTTCCATCAAATGTGTTGTTTAGACTATAATTTTAAATAATATTCCTGTGTCAAGGCGGTGCTGCGGGGGTATGATTCATCACTCCTGTGATAGCTCTAGTTCAAATTACATTGTATATGGAAGAAACCAGTATAAGAATCGGGAGAGATGTTGAACCAGACTACAATTTCGTTCAATGGTGTATGGGGAACATGTAACAAACTTTCTTTTGTCTATAAGACTCGTTTATGTTGCATATATTTTGTAACCACAGCCACGATATTCAAACAGTTTTGGTTCGAACTTAAAATTGTCGAAATTACTTTCGTTAATTTAGTTTGTGCATAAAAATAGGACAATAGAATGTTATAATCAGTTTACCGATCTGTAGTATTGTCTGTCTGTCACTTATCCTAACACCGTTAGAAACAATTACGTTTTTTCGTGTATATACATGTACATGTAGATACTAAAACATGTGGTGGTGTTCTAATGTTTGACCGAGCCTCAAAGAAGACTGGTGCAATTACCTGTCAGATTGCGTGTACCAACTTTGCAATCTACCGATGTTATATAAAGGAAATAACGATGCACCGACATATTGCGATGACGTAAATAATTCGCTGCTTTAGGGACCGACAGACACGATAACTAACCATGGATAATACCGGTGTGTGTTTAATATTGCAATTAATATGCCGGTGTGTTTTGTACCTAGAAAAGTTGCACACGAGGTTTTGCAAAGCCCCATTCAGTCGCTAGACACCACTGGTATGTCCTAAACTGATGTAATAGCCAATTGACAATATGTGTGAATGTGATTTAATTAATGCAATGAAACTTGATCCTGTAGTACAAGCACCCTTTTATATGTTCCTAACCTTACAAAGGTTAAATGTTCATTAATTACAGCAAAGGCGTGATTCATACTGACTCTGTCGGTCCAAGTACTTAGAACGACGAAGTAGCATGGAGTGATGTAACTGATAATTTATTATTGTCGCTTGATGTTCTTATTCTAGTTGCTTTGACGCCTAAGTCACGTACTTTTAACATGTGGTACCCATAACACACTGCCAAAAGTACACTTGTTAGAACATTCCTCGACACCAAGAATAAATCAAGAATGCAAGTATCCAATTTCAGTATAACATTTTAATGTAATCCAGTTTGGGTACGCGGCTTCCTCACATTGTCGTTCTCCGTAGTGTTCTGCAGATACATGAAGACGTATTATGGGTTGTGCGTACACAGATACCTTATTTGAAATGAGACAGTCAGGAGAAAGGGTGATTCACTAGATATATTACTTTACAGAAGAGCATTTTGTCCAATAATGCATGACTTACTTAAGACATGACTGCTAGTGTTTATAACTCCAATACATAAATGAAATGACACGCCACATTTGTCGTAAGAATGGTTTGATAACGACGTGCTTCAAAGGGAAATTGAATGTGTTCTTTAAATGTGTCTATAATATAATATTTATCAATTCTTTCGTATTTCAGATGTTAGCACAAATTATGGGATTTGTCATTGATTCATTTTAGTCAAAATAACATTTATTACATAAATTGAGGGACATAAATTTCCTTTTTCCAGTAGTTAACATTGTCAAGCAAACTATGCAATGTCATGTGAAATTCCCGATGGCAGGGCTTAAAGTACTAAAGCGTGAACCAATAGCTTGGGTGAGTTTGAGTATAAAAAGGTATTGTATTATTTCAGATTAACCCAGAGTTTCTTTACATTCAATACGAAATCAAGTGCAGTAGTTCTCTCCCATTGATTGTCAATACACCACAGTCCTATTATTTCCACGGTTAATTGTACGACTATATAGTCAGGTGCTGCGGTACAAACGAAGCTACACATTGCAATGGTTCAATGATCCTTCCCAACCTAAGTTCGAGTGCAAAAGAAAGTTCATGACAGTTTATTAATGTTCTAATAAAAATAGCGATTATAACATTACACATGATCGGTCTAAAACATGAACAAACTACAACATAAACATCAATGATTTACGTTTGTAATCAATTTCTTTTGAATAAGAACATATTTTAGGCAAGTGATATTGGTGTAAGTTCTATAGTCTATATCTTGTAAAATTATGGGTGTAAAATACAACTACATACCATAAACTGTCGTTGTATATTGAACATCAGCGTGCTTATTTGTTGGACAGACTGCAATAATAATTTAAGTGAATATTTTATTTTTGCAACGCGCCTTCAAACATGACACTACTTCCTGTTTATATCCAAATATCTCTGCGAATCGGGCGAATATAATCGTGTAAAGTTGTGTATATAGACAGAGGTTAGAGTTGTCATGATGTAAATAAAATGGTAACCCAGAGAAATATCGAAATGAAGAGTTATAGCTGGTGGAAATATGCCCATTCGGTCAATATATTCAGAAATTACTTTACAAGGGTAATGTACATAATTAGTATCGCTAAAATACCAACGTGTTTGTTTGTGGCAAGCGTGCTTGGAAGACCTTCAGTATATAACCAGACATTATCTCATCAAAACCTAGATTAAATGCGAGACGGAAGATATCAAACAGTGTACAAAAGAACGTACTTTTTCAATAATAGAGAGAACTTTAACAATAACACGTATTTTGTTCCAACCAGACAGTATTCACAATCATGTTTGGACATTTCGAAGGAAGGAGATTTAGTCTACCCATAACTGCGTGGGTTTGAATGAGATTGAGTTGTAATTACAGAGTTTGTCGCGTATTTAGAATTGTACGAATACTGCGATAATAATGTTAATATAATTTGATCACATTTCAAGCATGTCGAAAATCCCAAGGATTGGTATGTCAATCTTTAAGTAGAATTCTTGATAACTAATTACTGGGCAAACAACAGCAGCAAAACGGGGAGCCAAAACAGGACACCCCAGCCACACGTAATTCGAAAAATTATATGCGAATTATGTTCTCAATGGTTACATTATATTAGGCATAAACAAACTATGCTACACCATAACATTAATAAAAGAGCTGTAAACATTGCTGATAAACCGAACCGCATATTTTGTGACTAAGGTATGTGTATGTTTTTTTGGTTTAATGATAAATAATTGGTTTAACTCTAAATAACTGCCAGTTATACTTAAAGTGTGCCAAAGGATAATTATGTTATGTATATTAATTATTCATGAAAGGTCCTTTCAGCGATTTCATATCAAAATCATCTTGCATATGTTTTGTATTTTCGTAATGGATTGTATTAATGACATTGAGTATTTCAATTAAATACAATTGCATCCTATGTAATCACAGGTAGATCTGTTAATATATGCAGTTTATAGAAAACATAACGGCAGTATTGCTTTACATAAAATATATAGAGGATCTATCACGAGTTGTCAATTGACATAAATTTATATTAAACAAGTTTTGGAAATTTTATTAAGCGAGCCTCTGGCGAGCTTAATACTATTTCCTGAACGAGTTTAATATAAATATATCAATTGACAACGAGTGATAGATTCTTTTTATCATATGACACTAAAAACGCAAAATACGCATTGATTTATTGGAAAAGATCTATATCTTATACTACACGTGGAACGTATAACTGTATACGTACTGGCTATATTAACCTGGATACAAGGAAAGTCATGTGATAACATGTATGACTATATTTATTAATACAATACATGTGCCAAAAGTACACACACATCAAGTTCCGTTGTTTTTGCTCCAAAAGCTAGTTTAGCAATGAATATGACATGTCTACATAGAAAACCATAAAGCTTGTTAATTAATCATTATTGCCATTACCAAATGTTACAATAACTGTAAAAGACGTGCAAATCAAGTTCGCTGATGCCAATTTATAACACGTGTAACTTTCTGTACTTGGAATCATATTATTTAGGAACTTGAATATAAATCCCACTGTACAGGAAATGTTGCAAATAATGAACTTTAAACCGATGTGTGTGTATCATAATATATGAATATCAACCAGCACTTGCATAATATGGTTGTGCCTATTAAATTTTATTTCTTCAATGAAATGCATTTAATCTAATAATAGGCATGCATCAGCCCTGGATGTCGGACTTGTTCCCTAAATATGGAGCATCTGTTGGCTAGCTATGCACAAGTTCAGCGGACTCTCATCCACCATGGAAACTGATATGTTTCCCAAGAGATGTTTTATAGGCTAACTATGGACAAATATAGATGTGGGTCAGTTGCACAAGAAAAACCATTACTCAACCACCGCTAATAAATTCCTGACAATACATTGGAAATAACCAATTAACAATAAATCAGTATATGACAAGCAGTACAACATTTATAATGTTAAACTTGAAGCATATGCCAATGGTACTGGAATGCTTTGAAATTTGAATATACTTAATCATTTAAAAATGTAGTTCGCTTACCGAGATTCACAGCCGTCTGTCTACAATACAAATAACCTGATGTGTTTAGGTCTATATGAGAGACAAGGTATACAGACTGGGTATTGTGGTTTGTAGAACCAAATGAAGTTAAACAGATATATTAACCAATGCAATGTTTGCAAATGTGAATATAAGCGAAACGGCATTCAAACGTCAAAATATCTTTACTTCTTGTGTGTTTGTGTTGAACGATTTCTTAACATATTTGATGACTTTGTCGATGAAGGAACTTGTATTAATCATAAGTGCATTTAGTACGTGAAATTAAGTAAAACGATTACGCACTATGTTAACATTGATAGCGACCTGACCGGGAATTAATGTTTGTATTCTGCAACCCCGTTGTTCCTATTCCCTGCTGATTTTGGCTATTCGGCTATGCCGTATGTCCCCTTTTAGGTCAATGCAAAAAGAGATTGAAACTTGTCTTGCATCGAACTAATGTTTTGACGAGAGTAATTAGTAATATCATTTTTCATTACACCTTCAATGCCTATTTTAGAACCAATTTCAATAACGTGTTGTTTTGCCACGAACTCCCTACTAAAAGAAAACATAACGTGACACTATAGATATAGGCAGTTGTCCTATAGCTGAACTATTATCTACAGCAAGAAATACATTGTGTATTTTTACAAAGTATGTGTACTTAAAAATAACATCATTACTCACGTCAATGACTCTACTTTCCCGTATACGAGGGGGTATCAAAAAGTTAGTAGACTGTGTCTGCCATTTGTTAGATTTTGACCGAATTCAGTGAAAATTACACATTCTTTAAAACTACGTATTTTGAATTGATTTGCAAATTTCCAGCTCATATAACTTTTACACCGAGTATGTGGTCGTTACTATGGTAACTTAAATTATGCTCAGTGGCGCACTTTAAAAATATTTTTCACTTGACTTGCCACATATACCTATAATTTTGTGAATCTTCATCCGAATTGAAATATAAAACCATCGACACAAACATTAAGACCATATAATCATCCTGGTGTATATGTTATAGCGCTGTTGTGGCTGATACTGATGTGACGTTATAAACATGTCGTTTTTTGTAGCCTGAGTTTCGACGCATTTCATAACGTCGGCGCACTTTTTGACATGACGTCACACTCGGCATATCGATCTTCCGTTGCATTTTGCCCTTTTACTCAATTATACACCCATACTCATCTCAGATTAGAGCATGTCGCCCAAGTACATAAACGAAATGTTGTCTTGCAAACATTAATCTTGTTTAAATGGTTTGTAAAAATGTAGCGATGAGAGTTCAACGCTGCTAATATCGGTAGGGAAGACTTCATGTACTGTGTGATTATCGGCGCTGGAATATATGAATTTGTCAAATATTTCAATAACTGACCGACATTTTTATGAATAAAAGGCTATTTAGTATAAACGAAGTATTCAGGTAGGCAATAGAACAGTTCAATCTAGGTTTGTGAGTTTTGGATTCTTTTGACGATCAAATAATGGCAGACGTTTTAGCGTTTGTGACGTCGTAACGATATAAAAGTGCACCGGGTGACTGTTGGTCATCTTTTAAATCATTTGAATATTTTATTGATATTATAATTTAATCTTTTTTTATTTGTTTCTCAGTACAGAACTGAATGTAGTTTAAGATGATAAAATAAATAATTCAATCGCATTACGCATATTAGAATGAACGGGTCAGTCCACGAACTTTTTGATACCCCCTCGTACAATTTACTCTTTCAATCTTGTTCAAAGACTTTCATTCCATCTGCTTAAAGCCGATGTGCAGCCCGTCGGAAAAAAGCAACTATTTGCACGTTTAATATAATTGATCTGTAATACATATTCCTTCCTGTATATTATTAAGATTATACAAGATGTTAAGTACGGTAATTGCTCGGAAGGAGAACGTTTGTTAATGAATGAATACAATCAATGCTTTGTGTATGATCAAACTTACCTGTTACTTGACCTTAATGGATGATATTACTAGCTTCGTGTTTGGAATCTTTGTATGAGCATGTATGTGCATGAATTAAATAACTATTACTGAAAGTTTAAATTATACTGAAACGATGACATTATCAAGCCGACCACACAAGAGACAAACACTAAGCCTGTCATTCGTATACACCCTAAATTATAGATATTTCAAGTCAATATACAGTCCTCCACTGCATGTGTTGTTTATAGATGATTACAGTACAATACAGGAGTGGGTAATTGCCATGATAATGGTAATAAAACAAAAACATGATGATTCTTATCGTAATTAGAATACCATTAGTGCAATATAGATTCGGCTCCTGTTAAAGTTTCCCCGGACCGCTACATTCTTGTACAGAGAATTAGCTAACGCTCTGATGGAATCTAAATGATTTTAAGTGGAGTAACTTAATATACGTATTACATGGCCCGTAGAAAAGGAAAATTAAACTAAGAACATAATTCGAATAGAGAAAATTTAAATTTACTTAAACGATTTATTTTATTAACAAGTAGCTTATTTCTTAGTTTTGTCGTACATTTTCATTAGGACTTGGTAGCTAGTTAGAAAATAATTGCTTTTGGTTTTACAAAACTCCTTCACAGATATTTAAATTGCCGATAAAACGTAATTGAAACAAGTAGTCGCTTTAATTATGAATCAAATCAACAGTTCGAACAATGACACGAATGTACGCTTTGTTCTAACATACTGAGAAAAATATACTTCCAAAAATCAAGCTACTGAGCTAGAGGAATAAGCAGTTTCGTGACAATCATTTGTTTGGACAATGGTTTCAGGAGAAGCTAAGCTTAAAGGAATTTGATTGTGCCAATAAAACAATAGTATATTGCAATCATCTGACGATTCGATAGTCATATGTATTGTTGCATATTCATACGTGTCTTGTTCTGCATTGAAATATGAAATATTAAGACAGGAACTTGAAACGATTTTGATTCCTATTCTAGTTTTGTCAATGTAAATAGTACTACATGTTAATATTGTGAGTATATGTAATTTACCATGCAGTTAAAATTATACCCATAAGGCATATGAAGCAATTATACTCAAAGAAGCCCTTTAAAACAATTACACTAGACAACAAAGACGTTCTTGTGAAAAGTGAACATGATGAGCCTTGAGGTACATTAGTGCACTTCGCTTGTCTATGAAATTTAATTTGATAAACAACATTTACTTTGGAAATCAAGTACAATTGAACATGTACTTTGTATCAGTTTTTACTCAGTCATGTTCAAATACTGCAATACACAGTTCTTATTCACTGTCTGTATTTTACTCCATGTAAACGTATAGGACTCTGTCGTTATTAAATTTCCGATATATCGTGGTTTAAAACCGTACTTCTTTTGGTTGTTGAATTACCTCTCACATGTAATTAGCACTTTTTATGAATGAAATGACGTCTTGTTATATAGGCCGGTATATCATGGAAAGCTAAGATCTGTGCCCTAATTGTCAAACACTAGCTGCGAAATAATTATGTAAGTTGTTTAAACTCCGAAAGAATAAAATTGTCGTCTGGCGAAGTGCTGAAAGCAGAGATTGTCCTTAATTACGTTTTGTTTACTGACTAAGAATAAGGGTAGTCGATGATATCGCCTGTTACTGACCTTAAGTTTTATATGGTTAGATCTGATTGGTTGTTCCTCAATCACGATGTTTAAATGATATAAAAGTAATCAAAACATTTACCTAGTATTGAACCTGTATAGATAATACCATTCGAACCTGTCAACTCAGTCCTTGTCTGTTGAAGTACTTGCTTGTGAATGGTTTCAAACAAAACTTACTGAACCACTTGGTTTGTGATTTACGTTATGCAATAATATAGTAATCTCACCTTAACGATACAAAAGAGTGTGCCCCATGGCAGCAAAATAGTCGAAAATGTAGTAACTTTAACATTCTGACGTTTTTTACTCAATAGATATCATCTACTGTCGCTGGTCAACCTCCATGTAAAGTTTGAAGATTCAACCTTATTGCAAGTTATTGGGCTATTGAACGGAAATGATTTGGTGTACCGACCTACAGATGGACATGTTCGATGTATTATACCTCATCACTAACGATACATGAGGGTCAATCACATGCATTCTACAATAAATGTTATATGAGTATAAAATACAACACACACAATTTAATGTACGATACGTACATATGCAATACGACGAGTCTATATTAGCTAAAGAAAGGTGATGTCACTAGTGCCAATGAATGGCCAATTCTGTCAGACCCTTATCAACGTCATTTGTATCAGTTGTTATTGTTTTGCTAAACGGGTGGTTATGCGTTGCGTTGATTTATAGCATTCCAATGACATACGTCAACTTGTTGACCTCAGCAACATTAGTTACATTACTATCAGTTCCATGAGTCAAAGAAGTCTATATCGGCAGAAGAATAAATTGTTTTCCGCCAAATAACTAAAACCTCTTATTAGTCTGTGTATTCCCAGTCGTGATTTCAAATTACGGGGCAATCATCTAACTTTCTTTACACAGTCACATGGAATAGGTACATAATTGCAAAAGCAACACTTTATCTATTTACTTAGGTTGATAATACGAGACAGGTTATTTTGTGGAACCAAGAGTCACATTATGTCTGCTAGTAGATAATGCAGAAATTGTAAATACAGATTGTGGGTATCATTATTATACTAGTAATATAATTGCATGTCTGCTGTGTCTAGCATATTGTTAAATGTACAGAATTAAATTCATAGAGGGTAAAGTTTTATTTGTTATAGTGGTTTACGCTACTTTTGAACCGATTACGTCTGGCATAAATATGATGGTAGATAGTTGACATTATCAAGATTCCTGCAATTTACACCAATTGCGAATGTACTTTCCACAGACAACTAAACGACAATCCGGGAATAACATTAAAGTGTTCGTTATGTTTATCCGATCTTTCTTTATCAGCTAAAACGTTTGATGAGACAGATAAGAAAAACACAATGGCAATTAAAACGTTTTAACCATCAACTAGTTACAACCAAACAGATTTTAATTTGCCGTAAGGCGACGTATACTTCGTATATAATGAATCTTTCTTTCTCGACATTTACAATTAAGAAAGTTAAAACTGATTTATTTTATACATTAGGCAACACTTTAATCTACAGATCTCGTACATACTTCTTTTTGGGGTAGGGTGCCTCTTTAAAGAATGCAATGGAAATTAGAACTATGTATATATAAGAAATAAGAAAATTTATGTGTAGCTCATTTTGGCGCCATCCTTTACATGTACATTATTGTTGATTGCCATGACTTTATTATTGCTTGTATGTTAGTTTATTGTTATTGTATGGTGAGAAATATTTTGTCGTGTTTAATTATGAATTATATGTAGAATTAAATCTATCTATCTATCTCTTTAATAAAAAATAAATCACACAAAAATATTTATAACACTATTATTAAAATGGTTGATTTAACTATTTACAGGATAGTCACAATACTTCTTGACTGGTGTCATATTGTGGGTGAAACATAATAACACAGATTAATCACCAGATAGCTAGGATATATCCATCATTGATCTTCCAGGGTGGAGATATGTCCTTTATTGATCGACAAACTATCTGTGAAATCACTACGTATTCGCCAGATAATATACAAAATGCTTCATAATCGTTTGCTGAGCAGCTTGCAAAGTATTGTAAGCACATTTGTTCAATTAGACAATCACGAGAATGATATGTTTGCTATTCGATTTGTTTTAAGAAAATGTAATTTTCATCACAAAACACCTACTAGTGTTTAGAACTCGATTTGATGAATGACATAACAAGCTAAATTTGCCATGGTAATTGAATTTGGGTGTGAATCTGATGTATTCAAACTCATTTGCATGTGGTACAATTCAGATGATTGCTTAGTTAAGTGGCATGCCCATTCGCTTAAAACCAGATACAAAGGTGTTAAAGAAGAAAAGAGTTCAAGACTTCAACAACCTCCTAAAGTTCCCTGCTACCCCGGAATCCTTACAGGTAACAGCAGTTTTGGGTACAAAGATACAAACACATCTATATAAGGTCGCAGTGCTTAAAGTCCAAGTCTTATATATCCGGTACCAGTAAATATACACATGAGCTTAATGCATGCCCCAATGTCATTAAATAGCACCATGTAACTCATCGGTTGCTGCACATGTTACAACGTTTGTAAGCAAACATAATATTAATCAAAGCGCTGAAGTCACTGAATTTGTTTGGGTTTGAAATATTGAAAATGTCAATTAACTGCAGAACTTTCTCTCAATCACTAACCGGTTACTTCAGTCTCCTGCTTCCAATGCGGATGTTCTAACCACTCGGTATCTGTTAAAAGACGCATTTAAAGTGTATAGAGCTATATCTGACGATATCTTTAAAAATAATTCAAACACTGAAATCAATTATGTTTTCATATCCATTAGATCATTTTTCTCTTCAGCTTTAACAGAAACTCTCTCTGTGATTTATTGGACATGCGAAGTGTCGGTTTTCATACGAAAGTGTTCTAGAACACCCTAAGTCGACGGTTGAAATTATAAGAATCGTCTATTTTTTGAAGATTGAATCAAAGTACACGAACCCATCCAAAGTTTTAATTTGCAATTAAGGTAGTCCAGTATTATACTTCAAACGATGCAAGTAACTAGTTTGAAATTAAATGACCGTTAGATATATAGAGGATATTTGTATTTTCCGTGTATGATCGGCTGATAATTCACCGAGTGAGCAGCTGATGTAATATTTTTACGAGTGGCGTAGCCACGTGTGAAAATATAAGTCAGCTGCTCACGAGGTTAATTATCAAACGATCATACACTGTAAAAAACTAATATTCTATTTATTTCATGCTTCAAATAGCTTAAATGATTAAAATACTCCATTATATACCTGAAATATTTAGCATGACGTCGCTTTCTCATAATGCACGCGTCGAGTTGCAATCAAGTAGTTCTTCTACAATGGCTTCAATTTCGTCCACTTGTTTCACATTTATGTACATATAATGTTCTGTTATTTTTTAAAGATTAAGAGAGCAAGTGAAAATGCTAATTATTTTAGTTTTGGCGGCGGGGAAATTTTTTTTTTTAAAAATGGTCCGTTTGCGTGAAATTATGAACTGTGAAATTATGAACTGTGAAATTATGAACTGTGAAATTATGAAAGTTATCGGGGAATAATCCACCGTTATTCCGCTGTAAACCACCGATACGCATGAAATAAAGCTCTCTACACTTTAATTAAAACAACACTCAGCATGTTTCTATAATATAAATAACGTGGTTTGGTACAATAATTCCACCGTACACAAATTTAAACTCCATCGATGAGGCGATACCTTTGAATATCCAGCTGAGGCGTGAGAACACGCACCAACTCCCGTATTTGTAAATGGATAAAACAACACTATTTTAGAGTCAAGCGTAACGATATTGTATGTCGATAAAACAAGTTTATAAATAAGCTTGGCTTTTTACTTAATACTTGATTTGTACAAAAATGAATGCGTGTTTATTTGATGTATTTCTTTTATACTTTTGCATTTAACGAGTCTATTATTAGTTCTTGATATCTGGAACTAAATTGTTATGCGGAAGGTTTATGACGGAACTATTTGTCCATAACGTAACTAAGGATGAGTGGTTTCTGAAAAGTGGTATATAAATTTGAAAATATAATATAATGTATAATGTATTGAATATAAAAACAATACAAAAGTATTAAGACGATCTTAACAACTGATTTGCTATTTACAAGTTTACAACGTTTAAACTGTGCCAAAGTGAGTAGACTGTACTGGTATGATTTGGTACTACACAACATTGGACTTCTAATAAACTTATGTGAGAGTATATTGCTTGGCATGTGTAGGTCGGTAGACCAAATGGTTTCGGTTCAATAACGTGTTAACGTGGAATCTTCAAACTTTTAATTGAGGTTGACGAACAACAGTAGGGTAACCGTGGTAATTTAAAATATGCTTGATGATTTTCAAATGGAATGCAGTATATTTTATAAAGAAAGGCGAATAATGATGTGTGTACACTTAAATTATAGGGAATTCGAATAGTGAATACCTTGAATTCGGTATACATGCAGTCCGTTCGCTAGGTACATGGCAATATTCATTCTAATTCATTAGAGTAAGTAAGAAATGAAGTAATATAAATTCAGGCGTAAGAAATGAAGTATTATAATAAGTCAGACAGTCGCTATGTATAATGTGCTAGACGTGTGTTATACTCAGGGTTGTAAGAGCCATGAATATTCACCTGGTGTATAAAGCATCAAATTTTGCACAGATGCTCTATAAGTCAGTCTGATGAAAAAAATACAAAGAGACAATCATGAGAGGCCCTGTCTCCTGCCCTAATGAGGCCCCGAAGGGGTATGAGAATCTCCACCTACCCGTCAATATAAATACATGATTATTTTCCTGATTGTGAAGCAAAACACATTGAGTCATAATATATAAAATGATTTATGTGAGTGCTTGAAATCTGCAGCTTTTTGTAATAATAAAACTTGAAATAGAGGCCCCATTGGTGGTTTTAACACAAAATGAGGCCAGAATTCGGGGAAAATAAAATAAGAGCATATTGATGTTCACATTATGTATATAAATCACCAAACATAGCATAGTTGCACATCAAGTCGCCCACCTATATAAATCACCAATAAAACATGTATGTGAGGCCCCGTGTTTTGCACAAATGAGGCCCAAATTTGTACTTGATTTCACAAATTCACTGTTTATAATATACACATTATTATTTTCTCAATTGTTACACAAATAATCTATAACTGTGGTGTACATTATGTTGAATTGGTTATCATAATTTACAATCTTAATTAATGATAAAATATGACAGTGAGACCCCGCTAGTGGTGTTAACCACCTACCAGACTCACCATCACACTACACAGTCGTATATTATATAGAAATGCAACAATTGTTGATAATTAACGTAAATATTGAGTTACATAGTCATTGGTAAGTACAGTGTATAAACTATCATCTGCATTATATACTTAACTATTTCATATAATACAAACGAGGCCATAATAGGGTAAATTTCTATCAGAAAATCACAGAATGAAGTAATTAACTTTCAAAAATCGAGCGGTTAATTGGTATTATTTTCTCTCCATTTAAGCAAGCTCATATACACAGTGCATTTGATTGTAGGCATATCAGCTGTGCTATGACTTATAACTGTAAAATGTTAATTTGAGGCCCTGTCGTGGTTTAAAGAATGTGGATTTGAATTGATAAACATAACTTGAGGTCATTATAAGTTAAATTTAAATGTGGAAATGGTGCCAATTACTATATTTTGAATGTTTTCTTACCGAGTACAAATGTTTTCATGACCTAATACATTATATTGATTTCTTTACATATTTTTTTTATAAATTAAGCCGCATCAACCCTTCAGAACATTCTTTAAGATACATATACTGTGGAAATCGACTTTTTTAAAGAATTTATTGAGGCCTGTAATAAGGGATTCGTTTCTTTTTTATGCATGTACATATTCTGTTTTAGCTCGGTTTTGGCCCTCGCCATTATCACGATAAGTCAATGAGATACTGCAAAACATGCAGTTATCAAACTGTGGTCGATGGGGGAACGGTGGTATAGAGGTAGGACGCGCGCTTCAGAATGTGAGGTCTCGGGTTCAATCCTGATCTGGACCACTGGTTAATTTCTATGAGCAAGAAATATCCACATGCTATACTCAACCAATGTGTAAATTGGTACTTGTGAGGGTTGATTTATTCCTGGACAGATGTTGGCTATCACACCCACAGGACGGGTTTCATAAGGTAATTCAATGACCAGGGAAAGCTTAAAAATGTCAAAGGGTGATTAAACAGCTGAATTATGTGTTGTTATAGCATCACACCAAGCCATTGTTATAGACTGATGTACACAACTAATCCGATACATTATTTCAGGTTGGTCATTGTTTTGATTTCAATTACTGTTAAAATGTTGTATTCATTTAAGCTGATGTCGACCCTGGTCATTTGAGGTACTAAATACTGCCAAGCAAGGTCATTTAATGTACTTAGATTCAGTTAACACCACAAAGTACAACCATTCCAAGACATGTTGTGTACCCGTAATGCCCATTACGTCAATTCCAGATCTTAAAAGTAACTCACGACAGGCCGTTCAGATCTGATGTGGTAAACTGAAGTCCTATGACGTGATTTAATTTTTCAAGCTACAGCTTTGCCTGGCCCAATAAAATACTTACATTCACCAAATACAATGGTACGTGTACTTAAAACCATATGGGTATTCCATGGCATAATGCAGTCCTTTCAGGTCCTATTGGTTACTAACTTCTATCAAGTTCGACCATCTCTGACCTGCTAGAGAAAGCAGACAGTAGAAGCTACTAGTCTACTTGGTCCTTTGAAGTAATCACCTACCTCTTATTCTACCATTTCTAATGGATACCAGTGTGTGAATTGATACCTGTGAGGGTAGTAGGCCTCAATGATGGACACACTAATCAGTAGTGCATTAGTCTTATCACGGAGACTCGAACGCATGTTTCCTTAGGCTAATGATCAGGGGAAGTTAAAATGGCCGTTAAAACGTTGTCCTATTACAGCCTTTGCTGACATATTGAGATACCTTCTAATGCCGGACACAGCCAATATTTGGCTTCCTGCGGTGCCTACCTCATCAGGACAACGTCATTTTTGCTTTCTGAAGTACCGGCCACAGCCAGATACAGCCATGTCTGGGTTTTCATGTACCTTATGATCCTAACCAGATACAACAGTTTCTGTACCTACCAAAGTCATACACAACCATTTCTGGGTTTCTGAGGTACTAACCATAGCCTGATACAGCAATTTCTAAGTTTTTGAGGTACCTACCTCAGTCTGAGATAGCCATTTCTGGGTTTCTGAGGTTCCTTCCACAACCAAATACATCTATGTCTTGGTTTTTATGTACCACCCACAGCCGGATACCGCCAAGACTTGGTTCTTAAGGTGCTGAGCACATCAGTACACAGCCAATACTGGTTTCTAGGGTACTAACCACAGTCTGATACAGCTATTCAGTTATAATACATTAGTATATGTTTCTGAGGTAACAGCATAAGACGGTTATGTCTGGGTTTCTGAGATACCTTCTACAGCCAGATACAGCAATGCCTTGCTTTCAGTGGAAATATCACAGCAAGATACAGCCATTTATAGGTGTCTGAGGTACCTGTCACAGCCGGATACAGCCATTTTTGTGTGTGTGGGGTACCTATCACAGCCAGATACAACCAGTTTTTGCTTTCAGCGGTACTATCACAGCCATATACTGCTATTTCTGGGTGTTTGAGGTACCTATTACAGCTGGAACTTATAATTTCGGACTAACTGAGGTACCTACTACAGCTCAATACAACAATTGCCAGGTTTCTGAGATACATTACACAGCGAGATACAACCATTTCTTGCTTTCTGTGGTTCTATGCCAACAAAATACAACCCTTTCTGTGCATCTGAGATACCTATCACAGCCAGATACAGCCATTTCTTGGTGAATGTGGTAACTATCAGAACTGGATATAGTCATTTCTGGGTTTCTGTAGTACCTACCACAGCCGAACACAGCCAGTTCTTGGTTTCTGAGGTACATAACTCAGCACAAGATGGCCATTTCTGGGTGTCTGAGGTACTTTCCACAGTCAGGCACAGTCATTTCTGGGTTTCTGAGGTACTTACCCCGGCCATATACAACATATTTTGCTTTCTGAGGTACCTACCCCTGCCGGACACAGCCAATCCTTGGTTTCTGAGGTACCATCCACAGCAATATGCAGTCATTTCTTAGGTATATTTACTTAACAAAGCCTGATACAGACAAATGATAGCTGGATACAGCCATGTTTTGGGCTTCTTAGGTACTTTATTCAACCAGATAAGCAATTTCTGAGATACCTACTTGTGCCATGTTTCTAGTTATATGATGTACCTATTACTACCAGATACAGCCTTTTCTGGCTCTGCAAGGTACCTTAAAATGCCGAATAAAGCCTTTTCGGGTTTTAAGAAGTACCTTACTCTGCCTAAAACACCTATTTCTGATCCCACCAGTTATCTGCCACAGCCGGATACAACCTAAACTCTGTCTATGACATACCTTACACTGCTTGATACAGCTTTTTCAGTTGTCTACTCTTGTTGTATTTATTACCAAATCGATAAAAAATATTATTTGTATAAGTTTTAATTAAGAAGTCAAGTGGAATCCAAATCTTTACCAACTCAATTGCTTTTCTCAGCCAACCCATGCCTAAGAACAAATATTTGAAAATGTGTATTTCAAAAATGTCCATGTAATTCTGACATAAAATAACTGTACTGCAAAAAAGCGCGAGTATGTATGTTAAAACGTATTGTAGCCTTCATATACATGAACCTACATTTATTACATTTACAGTATGCATGTAGTATGTTAAATGTTATACTAGTATTTAAACAGAAATAATCATTTGAGTAGAACATTTTAAAATGTCAGAAAAAATATGAAAATGAGCTATCTTTAAAACTCAGAAGAATAGCAGGAATAAAAAAGTTAAGGTTATTAATGTATGCTAACATCTTAATTTATTCCATTGAAATCGTAAGAAATATAACTTTTGAATAGTAACAAATATGAGACGTATCAAGCACAATTAATGAAACCGGTATAACTGTAGTTTAGTTCACTGGTTTACTGAATTACCCCCACTCACTTATTAGTGACTATGCTTTTATATAGTACAAACATGTGTCATTGGCACATTCAAATTTATTTCACGTTTGTAACTTTATTTACAAAATATACAGTCATACAAATAAGTTTTACTAAGCTAAATTGACCCATGCACCACTTTGGAAGCCATCTTGAATTTACAAAAGGCACATGTATGGTATGTGCATTTATTCTGCACTTAATTAAAAGTAATAACTTAATTTAACAAAGAGCTGACAAAACATATGATTTGAACGTTTTAGACTCTTTCATTCGAGTGACATTCAGTGTTTGACTAATGATGTGATATAGTCAATATTTATTGATTATCGGCAGTGATTTTACCCCCAATCTATTTGGAAACATATATCTTAATATAGTATAACAAAAATAAAACATGCATACATATACAATGTTATTTGTGATGAACAGTTAAAAAGGTTACACCAATAAATTTTCCTAGTAAAAAAGATAATTTTTTAATGACAAACAAAATTTCATTTTTGGGGTTCAATTATTACCCCACCCACTTTAATACAAAGTTTGCTTATAATCTCACCACCACACCACATTAAAGTAAATGAAATATTGTTTGATCTGTAATACTATTATTAAAACTTTTTGGAATAATCATTTGGCCAAAATTACAACAATAATACTGAGTATAATAAACGATATGTCATATTTTACCGATTTTTACGTCATGTTTTCGTCATAAAAGCTTAAATTTTAAATATTCAATACAAAAACATCATGCTTTGAGCTTGATTTTTGTATTTTAACATGTTTCCTATCAAAATAACACATAAAACATTATATAAGACAGAACTGGTACTTATAGATTGTGTATTATGTCACAGGGGTGAAATTGTAGAAAATGGCGGCCATCTTGGACGCCATCTTGGATTTCTCAGCGTTGTGACAGCAGACATTTTTAAGAAATGGGTTTCGTAAACAAGACACTATATGCTTTCCATGCATACCAATGATAGATGTGGATAACGATTGTAAATAAACAGCACTCAATGCTTAGACTAAAAGCAATATTATATGTTTCTTATAATTGTAACAAATTACCCCACCCACTTAGAAAAAACAACACATTGTCTACAAAAAAAGAGAAAAAATACCAAGTTAAGTGCATACATTACAATCAATAGGCAACATAGTATCAAAATTTATAAAGAAGATAAGAGAATTGGTGTTTACAAATATATTCGTTTTTTTCACCTCAGGGGTAGATTTACCCCACCCACTTTATTCACTGCTGAGAGCCTAAAGGCACACAAAGTTGTACTTTTTAGATATTAATTTGCTTAAACATATAATTATCTCATGAATAAACCCATTTAGACATAATTTTTGCAAAGAAAAATATACTTTTAAGTAATTGACGGGACAAAAAGAAGAAAAATACACTGAAAAGCGCGATATTTGACCATAAATGTGCGTGAATTTTTTCTGAAATGAAAAAAAATATTTCAAAAACAGTTTTAAACATGACTTTGTTCCGTTTTGCAACTTATAAGTACATTTTAAAACATATTTGTGAAAAACTATACAATACAGGTCCGTATAAGTGCACAGAACCATTTTCGCTGAAAAACGGCGGCCATCTTGGACGCCATCTTGGATGCAGAGCGGTTGAGAAAGAGAAAATTTGTAAGAAATGGATTTTCTTAATGTTTGGTCATATGACCAACTGTGGTGCAAGTTTAATCGATGGGCTCAAATTTTGAATAAATCGCCCTCAGCTCTTAGGCTATATGGTTGAACTGCTGAAAGCGGCCATTGAATTGAAAGCTGATATCTTAATGTTTAACTGTACTAGGCACACCCATGCCTCTTGAGGTACCTCCAATGGTTGGCACATTTATTTCATTCTCTGGCTCTAGGGGTAACCTTTCACTCATCGACACATAATTATATTTCAGGTTCCATTTGGGTATTTAAAACTAATGGTCACATATTGATTGTCTACGCTAGGAACCTAACATTAATTGTCACAGTAAGGCCATACCAAACCATTTCTTCGTTTACCGTCCGAGGACGGATAGGTTTGGGCATCTTGGGAAGAAAAATAACCAACCAACATTGTAACCTTTTATTATCTTCAAAATTCATTGAGATATGGCTTTCATACTTATCATATCAAGATGTCACCCTACCCCTACACAGCAGTAGGTTTCACACAAACCATTTTGCAGATTGAACGATATATTTGTAAGCCATATAATAATAAGCAAATAAGTCGTTATGTCTTTTTACGAGTGTTTTGTTCATGTCTCAGGATAGCTAGATAGGTTTTCGAACTTAGGACAGACGCTAAACGGAGAAACAATTTGGTATGTTCTAACTCTCAATTCAATGGGGGACAAGCTTTATTAGCCACCTATTCAATTTAGCACATCTACATCTGGCTCAATGGGTGAAAGTTATGGCCTCATGTACAGATATTCTTGGTTCGTGTAATGACAAATAATACATTAGTAGGTACACTGCCAATGTAAAACTTCATGGCATTTTGTGGTACCGGGGTACATGACACTACTTCAGTAATTGATGGCCATGGGATACATGTTACCTCATAAATACTTAACCATGTACTGCGAAGCCATGGTTCCATGGGGTATCTGTAAAGAAGGGTCATTCTTGGCCCTAAAAATACAACCATTCCTTGTGGGGTACCGACCTCTAGTAAACAACTTCATCGACATATACTTTCAAACACAATACATATACATATACAATCATAAGGAAGAGCAATGCTAGTGCTAAATGCTGTTTTAAAGTATGCGCGATGCAAAAATCTATAACAAAACATAACAACATAACCAGGCAAATATTGAACTAATATTGATATACATTCACATTTACTATACAACACAATATTATGTTTTATCTCGTCGATTTGTGCAATGAATATTCGGTGTTAATATGCATGCGACATGTTAAAATCGATTATTATGAATATTGTAAGCAATGTTTTATTGACTTTGCTGAATATATGTTATTTGCCCGCTAATGGGCTTAAGTGAAGTTTAAACCACATGTGGGGCCTCATATCCATAGTTACTTTTTAAAACATGGTATAGCTTATACACCAACATTCAACACAGTTATATATTTTTTTGTTACAGATGCTTTGATTAAATCTATAAGTAAATACAAATATTTTATTATCGTTTCTCTACATATGAATTTAATCCATTTTTTTCAAAATAGATTTAACCCTTTATATGGCCTCAATTCACTAAAAGTAATCAAATATTAGTTATTTACTGTATATTTATATTCATTATTATTATTTACGATTGGTAAAAAATATGTCTTGTATTTGAGTATTGAATCAATGTACTGATTTATTTTCTAGTGTGTCTTATATAGAGTATTGTGTTTAGTTTGTACCCCTAATGGGGCCTCGTGTTCACATTGGAACTATTATTAAAGTATCAATATGGTAAATTTTTATATACAACAAAATATAAATCACTTTTACAAATCATTTGTTGCACATTTTAGAGACATTTATGTGTCTTACAGATTGCATCGTGAACATATTAAATTCATCCACTTTTTTCATGATTGAAAAATGTCCTTTTAAGGGCCTCAATCAATAAATAAGTTGTATTTAAAATGAATTAAATTATATCATAAGCATCACTGGGTCAACTGGGCTGCATTTTATTGTAGTCTTGCTCAACTATTCATAATACTGAAACGAAGTATACAAAAATGTTTTTAATTCTATGAAAATTTTCAAAAATACCCCTTTCGGGCCTCATATTTGCAATAAAACATGTATAATAGTGGAATTTATAATACAATATAATATATATATACTTGATTTAGACATTCCAATTCAAATTTTGGTGATTTTTATATTGTTTAAAAAATTTCAGCGTTTTCATATTTTAGTGTGCAGAGCAATTTAATTTGATGTACCCTATTTGGGGCCTCATCTATATGCGAAGTAAGGGGCTGAACAGCTTGTCTCTTTCACTTTTCGGGAACCAATATATTAATTGTTATTTTGTGAAAGTTTGGTGCTTTATACACCTTGTGAACAAAATGACAATTTTTTGGTTCTTACAACCCTGAGTATTAGTTTAGAGGATCATGGAAAAGTAATACGTGCAACAAATATCTCCTACTGAATAGTGGCTATAAATTAACATATTGTATAGCTAGTTTGCGATAAACATTTCTCTGTAATTACTACACCTACAAGTCTGAAATTTTGCACAAATAAATGAAATATTTCTACTTAATATCCTGTTGTTCCCGGTTTCCGGGCATTTAAGGATTAAAGCTTCACTCATTGCACAAACCCATTATATAATTGTATTTTTTCACGTGACGCCAAAGTTACAACATCCTAGTTTAATTTACAATCAATAAAAACAATGTGAACTTAACATGCGCATGAACTTTAAAGTTTGTACACACTAACCTTTGTAAATTGTGTCATCATGGAGTTTCTCGTGTTTCCGGTCGACTTTTGATTAGTTGCCAAGGCCGTCGCTTTGTAAGTGCTTTCGTTCTACAATTGAGTTCGATGATGTAGCGTCAGCCATTGTCTATCTAATACGGATCTATGTTTCGGCTTAATTGTTTGTGGCTGAGTTTATTGGGTTATTATATGAAGTGCACTGAGTAAATGATGTAAAATGAAATTAAGCAACTAATTTAAAAAATAAACATGACAATGTTGGAAAAATTAACCAATTTATACCAATTAATACACTAACAATAACAGTTAAACACTCAAAACATTGAACAAACTATCTAATTTTGGCAATGGATGCACTGAAATTGAGTGTGGCGTCTAACGACCCGAACTTCACTACAAAAACTTAAATGGACCCAATGACTGCAGTCGTCGCACTGTTCCCATGTAACGATTTTGATATTTGGATTGTCGCGTAACTTCGGTGGTGTGGACTTCCCGCAGACACAGCATGGGGTATCACCGTCAATTTCATCATTTGAGTCAGTGTCAATTGGTATTGGACCTCCTGTAGCTAAATTAACTCCACTGATAGACGGCCGTGGGCTGAGGGATCTTGCAAAGACAGCTTTTTGGGCACCAGAGGCTTGTCCTTTGTCTTTTTAGATGTTGACGCCTAGTTTTGTTTTTCAGCGTCGAACGTATCGAGCTCAATTATATATAGTCTTCGTCGGTGATTGCCCTTCCCCCCTGGTTTAGGTTTATGTAATCTCTGTTTTTTACATTTACATGAATAGTCTTCTACTGGTGTTGTCTGTGATCTCTCTATTTTCATTTGTAGAAACTCGTGCACCGCCTCTTTCCTCGACTTGATGGCCGCACTTTTCTCTAACGGTCTATCCTCTCTAAATGTTTCGCAAGGAAACAATTTCTCTGCATCAATCACCGTTTTGGTTATTGGCAGAATGCCTGTCTTTCTAAAGGCAACCTGTATGCTTGATTGGCTCATTGCCTTGAAGTACGCCTTGTATGCAAGGTGTGCGACCTCGTATCTGGTAACAGACTGTCCCATATTCTTCTGCATGAATGACGCACACTCTTGATAGTAATATATCTTAAATGGGCCGAAAACTGCCACGTCGAGAGGCTGCAAAACGTGTGAAATATGGGCAGGTAATACAAACAGTATGATGTGGTGCTTCTTCGCCCAATCGGTCAAGGATTTGGATACATGTGAAGAATGGCCATCAAACATCAACAGCACAGGCTCATCTTCCGAACTCCCCTCCGTCAACACGTGGTAGGAAATGATGTTCAAGGTAATAGCCGAATATATTTGCATTCGACCATCCTAAGTCTGACATGACACCAAGTGCTCCATTCGATGTTCCATTCATTAGATCGGTGTTAAACCTTTTCCCTTTGAAGATAAAATAGGGTGGCACCGCGTTACCAATGGCGTAAGCACAGCCGATCAATGTTGTTGTACTCGACCTTGGCGATGTGACGGCTTGAGGTCTACTTCCAGATGGAGCTATAACATTCGGTGGCTTGTGGTCAGGCTGAATGCCAGTCTCATCTACGTTGAACACTAGGTGTGGCTTGTCCTGCAGTCCATACTTCATCATTATCTCCTCCAAGTTCTTGAAGTATGAGTCGATGGTCTCCGGTGTCGTTGATTTAGTCCTGGGTGTCTAAAGTTTTCTTGGTGCGATAGTAGCGACACGATGAGCCCGTCTTGTCAAGAAGGCATATAACCAATTGTTACTAAGGGGCTTGCTGTCCTTTTTTCGCTCTAAACCATGCAAAAGCTCTCCACCAAGATGCATAAACTGCCGATTATAAAATCCATATCCCAGTTGGGCCATGGCTTCAGCATGCTCAACCAACGTCTCTTCCTCCTCTACCGACATCATAGGATCAGGGCCCATTTTACACGCATATGGATCAACGGTCCCATTCGTCCTGTCTCGTAAACTCTGGCGCGGTACACGAAAGCTTCGAGCAGCTTTGTCAACCGCCTAACCCTTCTCCTACACAGCTTTATACGCCAAGATCATACTTGCTGGGTCGTACTGGCGTTTCTTCGTTGATACCTGACTTGGATGACTCTAAAAATTACGGGGTCGATTTTAATTCTGTAAGTTTTCTTTGAATTAACTAAATTGATATTTAGTTAGACCCCTGCTTGAAATATTTAACCTTGGTTAAACAACCATATAATTTGCAAATTGGGCAGCCATCTTACTATTTGACCTTCAATTCGCCCGAATTACCTTTTGGCCGATTTAAAACAGTTTGCAAAACACGCCCATACACATGAAAATACATTATTTTATTCAGAATAAATACATTTGTTTGTAACACAGTAACATGGATCACTATTAAATAACACAAATACATAAACAAAAGCATTTCTAAATTGGTTTTTAATTGTTTCGAAAATTATACATTTGGAACACAATTAATGAACTATGGTATACTATTAGTGGTCTGTAACCTTGAAGTGATGTAAACATTCAGTGGCGGATGTAGGGTAGCGCTTCCTCTTTATGCAGGCAGATATTTAAGAGTAAAAACATCATTTTATTTCCTTTAAATGCTTTTTATTTTCATTTATTTGTTTAAAGTGTATAGAGCTATATCGGAAGATATTTTTTTTAAAAGTTTCAAAAACAGAAAAACAATTATGCTTTCATATCCATAAGATCATTTTTCGCTTCAGTTTTAACAGAAACTCTCTCTGTGATTTATTGGACATGCGAACTGTCTATTTTCATACGAAAGTGTTCTAGAACACCCAATGAAACTATAAGAATCGTCTATTTTTAGACGATTAAATCCAAGTACACGGAACCCATCCAAAGTTTTAATGTGCAATTAAGGTGGTCTAGTATCATACTAAAAACGATGCAAGTAATTATATTGACATTGAATGAGTGTTAAAATATAGCTCTATACACTTTAATATAAGACTTTTTATTGCAATTCGAAGGATTTATACCTGTTTTTGACGAATTTTTCGCTGCAAATCTGTTAAAAATGACTAGCTGAAACAGTTGACGTATTCTCGGATAGTTTATTGACGTCGCGAGCGTAGTTTCGTTCCGTTTTCATAAATGACCGGAAACACGAGAATGCCCGGAAATATGAGAAATAAGGATACACACTGAAATTTCAACAACATCAGAAATGAGTTAAACAAGTTTTGTTCATAAGTTCTATGTACCATATTTGTAGTTTTGTATGAAATATCAAGTTAGACGACTTGATATTTGCAACAGCCAATTTTACGGTCACGTGATACGCATAACGGTATATTTACGTATTTTCAACACATGCGAGGTGCCCGTCTGTGAATACGACTAAGTATAGATGAACCATGTTTTTTGAGCCGTGACTAATTCATGCAGGGATGTTTATTTGCCCTCAAGGGGACGTATAGGTATAGGGTATGCATTAAGACTTTAGGTGATTCACCTGTGCTGGATTTTTCTGTACAAGCTATATAAACCTGTTATATTTATAAAAAAAACATTTACAGCAATCATTCTGGAAAATCCCAACACTTTTGCTTGGCTAGTTTTTAAGGTATTCTTGAATTTTGGGGACAACCCCTAAAAATGAAAATTGTAATTTACCGAAAAAGTTTTGATTCAATCCTCATAAAATTTGGTATACATAAAATTTCGTATATAAGGAATAAAACATTAAAGTTTATGTTATACTGTGCAAGTTTTATTATTGTTATTGTTTTGAGTTTAACATGAAAAATGCATGCAACAAGTAGGGTGACAAATATTGAAGTTTCATGCAAAATTTCATGACGATTGATTGGCTAGTTTATTTTAATTGCACTTTAAATGATTTCAGAAACGCTGAAAACAGGGGTGGTTACAACAATAATCAACGTTTTGCATCCGTTGTATTCGTATTTTGGGATTATTCTATTTTCAAAATTAGTGCACAATTCAACGTGCTGACAGTTTTTATTCGGGTACTTCTGCGTGTATTAGTATATATTATTCAGGAATAAATGCAAAAGAACCGTCTACTAAAATGCTCGGGATATTGTTGTTTAAAACTATTGAATAATTAATCAATACGCTAGATTAGGTGTTTTATATCATTTGGAATAAATCACCCGTAGGGATTGAGCTAAGTGTGATTCTGTATTTTCATTGAAAGTATATAATCGTAATAACTATTCAGTACAATTTCGATTTTAAGACAAGGGAAGATGCTGAAAAATCAATTTTAAGCTTTTTGTATTATTTGATCTCGGTTTTAAGACGTTCACAATACACCTAAGTTACTGTGATTTTTTAGCTTCCACCAAACTCAAAAGCGGTGAAACACCTTAAGCATTATAATTAATTTGTGATCAATGAGAGTAACCAATCCATGACTATGGAACGCCTGAACTGTCTTATATTAGCAAACAGTTCGATAGTATGTCAATATTGCAGAACATAAATGCATGCGACCACTATATAATGGCAAAATTTATATATGTTTATAAATATA